>CAMOHE010042877.1:0-36741 GCA_946598075.1 Artocarpus hirsutus | reverse complement strand
GTCACTAGATACCTTGATTAAACATAAGGCATGGTTTATGTCATCCTTATACTATTTAATCATATTATTTCTCGATCTTAAGTAGATTGATATTGATAACCCTTATCAATTCATTTCAGTATGGCCATACATTTTACTTCAGTCTAACTTATCGAGGGGCCCTTAGATATCTTTCTCATGATAAATGAGGGACAAATTCCTTCTTAACCACTCACATTCCTCACATGATTCACTTTATATCCAACAACAATCAATTCCATCATCTTGTTAAAGATAATATTAGATTGTGTCAAAATATAGAACTTGTCATGTAGGAAACCATGATGATTTCAGGTCAGAGGACTAGGATAATACTATTGTGATGAGAATCACTTATGACAATTACCCATATAGTATTCTCATAGCGAGTTGATCCAATACATCATTTCTCAAATATGTATCTATGAGTTGACTTAGTATCTCATACGCATGATTAGTAAAACATAATCATCAGTCAAACTTCATACTAGTCTTCATTCATTATTATCCCAATAATAATGATCGACTAGGGATAATTGAGAATATAATTCAATTTTCACCTAATAGTTTTACTATCAAGTCACATACTTGACGACCTTAGGCATAATTAACTATTCATTAAATAATAATAATAATAATGAAAATGCCTCTTTATTAATAAAATGCAAATGTAATGAAGTCAATATGTGGTCATTACATAATTGGCCTAGGGCACATCACTAACACCAAGAACCCAACTTTGCTCACCTCTTAATTCCTTAATGTCTTACAACCTTTCTAACACTATCCTGAGTAATTTATGAATCTTATTAGGGACTAAAACATATAAATTACTTATATACATTTTATATTGTGTTAAGACAAAAATTATTTACTTTGGTATTCAAAAAGAAATTCGCATAAAAGCTTTAATGGTACATTAGTGAGATGGATTTACACATGATTTATTTATAAATATAGTTGTATGTTGTGCTTTAATTTTAATTGTCCCTATGCACGCCTTAGGATCAAGGGAGTGTGAAGCTAACGTTAATTGATTCCGAGATTAAAAGATTGTTGATAAGCTTGGAAGGAAGGGATTCTATTACTCATCTTTTGTGAGGTTTTGGTAAATTAAAATTTGGTTGTTATATGTTGCAAGATATGTATATAATATTTTAAATATATATAGTTATATCTACAACCTGATGATGTGGTACTCGTCCTGTATTGTACAGCGAGGAATATAATGATTTGATACATGTTGTTGTAAATTGAAAAGCATGGATAAAAAACTAACTTTATAAACAAAGAATGATTATAGAGAAATAGTGAGACGTGAAGCGGGCGGCGGTTACGTCCTTAGGTACGAATACCCTAAAAGGTAAAATAGGGGGAAGGTGATGACGCTCCTTTAGGTCAAAAGTACCAGAACGCACTGTACAAGAATCGACTTGGTGAAAACTCGGGGCTTGATATCCCTTTACCGGAACACCCTTGGAATATTTGGAAGGTGATCAAGAGCACCTATTTGGGTTTTGTTGAGTTGGATGATATGATATTTTATTGCACGGTGGATACAGTTGAGCATAATTGAATCCTGAATTAATAGGTATATATATATGTATGAAATTTGGTAAGAATGATTATAAGATATCCACCGGAATTGAACATGATAAAATTGATGAATAATGATAAGAACTAACTAACCATGCAAGTTTTAATGTGGTAAAGATAAAAACCTAAAGATGAGTAATGGTTTTACCTATTGGGCAAGTTGTCGCTTATTTCCTTATATTTTCATCTTTTTAGGACTCACTAAGTGTGAGATGACTTCGAGAAAAATAGTTGAGGAAACTATGTAGCTTTATTATGTTGAGATTGCTTCAATTGTTAAGAATGTTTTTCATGATAATGTAAGCATCGATTGTTACTTTCTGTGACTATATTAAAATATGTTGAGGGTTGAAATAATGATGACGACAGTTTTATATTATTAAATTTAAGGTGTTACATTAAACTGTGATTTAATTGTCGTTTATATTTTTATTTTTGATTTGAGAGTTTTCATTTAAGTCCCAGTCAACTTTAATTTTGAAGTTTTATTTTTATTTCTGATTTTTGTTTTAATTTATTAAAAACTGTTAACCCCCATATAGGGGCATTACAATCATGCTAACTAAAACTAGGACCTTTGCTTCCTACCATACACGTGTACACACACACACACACAAAGAAGACCTTTGCTATGCCTTTGTTAGAGTCTACTACACTTTTACCTACTAGGTGAAAACATGCTCACGTGTTTGTTCTACTTGTTATTTTGAATAAGGAAATTAGGCTAGATGGCCCCTTCTTCACACAACAAAAATTTTGTCCTAGCTTTTCCAAAATTAGGAATATGGCCGACATAGTTGAGGAGGAGGTTTTTGAATTGTCTATTCTTCCAAATGTACTTTGATCTACGCCTAGACTTAAGGACTAGATCCGCCATCTTTGATGGAGTGCTCGCAACCAAGCTTCATGATCAGCAACGGGTGGTGTTTGCTAATGATTTGACTATCAGCAACGAAGACAAGAAAGAAGATGAAGTCGACAACGATTGGAGTTCTCAGGCACAGAATTGCTACGAGTCACGACAACTAGTTTCTCTTCATCTTCTTTGATGCCAAGGGGAGATCTTCAACCATGGCATCATTGAGCTTTGCGATCGATGATTGTCGCGAGTGCAGCAATGATGATGTGTTCAGCGCATGAAAGAGAAGAAGGAGAAAGAAAAGAGTTGTTAACAGCATCTAGAGTCTGGCGATAGTCCTTTCCGATTACGATGGCGTTGCGAGATGTTTATCAGAGTTGTGGTGGGTCGTACAATGAGAGGGGAAAGAGAAGAGAGAGAATATGAATGTTAGAGTTTTTAGTAGGGTTTGTCCCTTATTGATAGGTTTTATTACAGATAAACTCGAGTTTATCATTCATATACTCGGGTTTATTATTGATTTGAGTTGATAAACTCATTAATGAATGTTATTTTTGTCATTTTGATTCTATAATTAATAGGGATGGGCCATTTGCTTAAGTTACAAAAACTATGGTCATTTATTTTGAAAAGGTTTTTAAAAAAGCTATTTGTCTTTATATCCTTTTTTAATACGAAACATTGATTTATTACAAACACATCCTAAAATACATATAAGGTCATAAAGATAAAATAAAAATAAAAATAGAGAGGTGGATATAATGCTATATGAAGGAAGAAAGACAAAAAAAAGAAACGAAAGTTAATAACAAGCAATAGTTTTTCAACTTTTAAACTTTTAAACTTTATTAGTCGAAAAGTGTGCGTTTCACGCGTGTGAATTAAGCATGTTAACAAAAAATGAAGGAGAAAATTTGAGGAAGAAAAAGTAAATATACATGAAAAAGGACAAGAATGATGGAAAAAAGAATATGTAATAAAAAAAATACAAGAATAGAAGAAAAATAGGAGAAAAAAATAAGGGAAAGGCTTAAAAAGCACATAAAGTGAAGAAAATACCGAAAAAATGACAAGAGCAAAACAAAATAAAAAAGTTGAAACTTTTTTGGCTAGACTAAGAGCATGAGGAGAAATTCATCCTCTTAAAAATATTTATTAGGATCATATTATGAGAGAGAAAAAATAAGAATGAAAAAACAACCAAGGACAGATTAAAAAAACCAATTTCGATGTTCCATGAGCTTTGGAAAGTCGGCCGAAGCTATTTCTCCTGTTATGTTATTGTTAAAGATTAAAAAATATAATATAATATAATATAATATAAGTCTTTATTTGGTTGGTCCATGTGCACGTATGCTTATTCTTGAGAAAGAATAGAATCAACTAAATAGATATAGATAAAAATTCAGCAAAAAAAAAGACAGATAAATAAAAAATGGAAACAACCTATAAACGAAGATAAAGACATTCTGTACAAAAATAGAGGGAAAAAAAGAGAGAAAAAGAATAATGTTTAGTGGCTGTCTTACATCCTCAATCACGTGAAGGAGGGGAAAAAAATTGCTTCGAACAGATAACAAAAACACAAAAACATTTTTAAAGGAAAATAAATAAATTAAAAAAAAAATCATTACTTGTACCATTATTTCCATCAAATAAGATGTCTATCAATCAAACTACTTTATACAATTCAGCTAAAAGAAAACAAACACGGTTCGAATCCGGTTTGAATGAGCGTTAAGAAACGACAAAACATATTCAAAAAACGCATTCTCATTTAATATATGTTTAAGAGTTGAGATTGAAAGGCAAAAACAAAAGTTAGGTAATTGAACAACTATTTCTTTGCACATCATTAAACAACTAGATATTGAGGAGAACTTGATCAATTCTACATGAAACCTTTAATTCCATTTATCCAGTAGACTTAAAAGTGGTATAGAATTATACAACTTTTCTTGTTGATAATGTTAATGATATAAAATCTTCATTTAATTTGGAATGACTTTCTTAAATGTTAGGCAAATCTCATGACTATACGACAATGGCATAATCTAAGGCTAGTATTCCTAAGTTACCTTTTTTATTTTGGAAAAGTAAACTAGTTTCCTAATTCAAGGGAAATAATAAATACCTGGCATTTGGTTTTTATCAAAGTAGTACATATTAATCCGTTAGACTATTTGAAAGAGCAGGTTGGAACCAACAGTTTTGATTTTGAAAACTATAGCATGTGAGAGCCTTACGCTGCTCACAGTTATATTGCAACTAATGGTTAGAACCGCTCTTACAAACGACCCATATGTTTTCAAGAAAAATGCACTTACCCTCTACATTTTAGAAATTTTGTTCCCCAAATGACAATTTAGGAAGGTTTTAACATAGATTTGGGGAGATGTTTTTTAGTACAAATTTTAAAACATGGGGAATAGTTTTAACATTAAAAGTATTTAATACACCCCTATGTTCTTGTAAACATGCAGCAAGATGATAAATTTTGAAGAAAAGAAAATACATGGGAGGTTTTTGTTATTCTTTTGATTTTATAGACCGCACAACACACAACAAGCTCAAGGTATGTTTATATAGGCTCTGTTGTTTTTGGGATTTGATCTTACACGAGAGTACTTGATAAACTTCAGGACATATAGATGTGTGTGTGTGTGTGTGTGTGTGTTATGTTGATTGTGGAACTCTCCAACTTTTCGAGAAATAATCTCATTATTCTCGAGTAATTAATAGAAGTAGATGCAGAAAAGTGCATACAACACAGAATTTAAAGTGGCTGACTTTTGGAAAATGCTGCGCTTACTTTTGAAGAGAGCTATGTTCACTATTGGGGGAGGAGATAATTCGCTATGTCAAAAATGAATGCAGATGCCAATGCTCTTAATGGAAACTTAGCATTTTTTTAGGGTTACACTCATGTATGAGAGTAAATTGCACTATTACATCTCAAGTTATTCATATTTTTTTATATTATACAACCTGAACTTTTAATCTTGGAAAAATGTAGCATGAATTTTGAAATTATTGATAATTGAGATTAAATAGCTAGCAAACATTAAAAAGCTTGAATAATTTTGATCCTAAAATTTCACATGAGTTTTCTTAAGAATAAAGCTTATTAGTTAAAAAAAAAATTTGAACTTCAACACACGAAAAGAATATTTAACAAAAATTAAAAGTAGTTATTGGATCTCAATTATTAATAAGTTCAATGCTCATGGTGCATTATGCCTAGATTAAAAATTCAAGGTGTATCATGTAAAAAGTGAATAGTTCAGAATACAACAATACAATTTACTCAGTATAAAATAATTTTTACAAATAATAAGGAACAAATAAATTAAATCAAGGAATGATCACTTATTTCCTGTGACTAGTTTTCCAATTTCCCCTCAATCATGATCCTCTAAATTAGGTAAGTAGCCAATCTTCTTTTATTTGAGTTTTAACATGTGCTTATCTTTATGCACAGTCTTCCATCACCTTGCCGCATATGTAGAGCACATGCCTGTTAAATTGATAAGTGTATAATTTGCCATAATTTTGCATCATTTTTCCTTGCATGTATTGTGTAAGATTTTTAGTACTCTTATGTTTTATTTGTATTTTGTGTATTTAGGAGTTTCAATATCAAGAGTAAAAAATGGATGAAAAATGAAGATTTTTTGAGTTAAAAATATCAAGCATTCAATTTGGAGTCTAACGGAAATCGCAAAACGCAAATTGAAATTGAAACAATTGAGAACTAACGAGAACTACAATAAAGATGAACATGGTGCTGCAGCGCCCTTACCACCCACTACAATGCCGCACTATGCTCACAACTGCGTTGCAGCCTACACTGAAGAAAAAATCAGCCCAAGGGGATAATTTCACTGGTTGCAACAGGAAAAACATCTAATGCAACCCCAAGTTCATATTGGAACGCATTTTGCACTGTTTTGAACTCTAAAGCTTCATTTTACTGTTCATTTTACCTAGATCTATATAAGCATTCTTATAGAACTTAAATGGGATGTTTTTAGAACATCATTTTTCTAAGTTTTGGAGAGAGAAACAAGATAGAGAAAAGAGATAGAAGGAGGAAGAGAATGAGAAAATCAACAGGATTTTGCAGCTTTTGGAGATCCTTGAAGATCATCAACAACTCCTCGTAGTTACCTCCTCGTAGGTCTATCTCTTGAACTCTTTATATTCTTAGTTTGTGTTATTTTATTCTTATTTTTAATTATGTCTAGTTAAGTTATTTGTGGTTAAAGGTGAATTTGCAGCCTTAGACATGTTTATATAGTTGATTGTATGGATTCTTCTCAGAACTTCTTATTGAAATTGCTTATGTTTCACTATGTTTATTGTTCCTGGTTTATTTTTATGGTGATATTTAGGTGCACAAGTAAGTTAAACTTGAAAATTGCCTATTGCTAGGTTAGAAATCTTAATCCGTAATTGTCTTGTATTTTTAACCATAAGTAGCAAATTGTGAAACACAGTTGCGGTAAGGCTTTTGTAGGTTGTGATATGAAACATAACATAGGTTGAATGAACCCAGCTTCTGTGTTTTTGTTGCCTAGATCAATCTATCTTTTTCAACGTAAAGCTTCTGTTAGATTGAACTTAGTGAGCTTATTCCTAGGTTGTTTAATGGGCATGGGTTTAATAGAGTGCTTGTTTTATTAAATCTAAAACGTAAGGGATAATCGAGGTAGTAGAGCTTCTCGCTATCTACAGTTATTAGTTTCAACGAAAAATTTGGGAATAATTCTAAGATCAATTGTATAAACATTGTCGAACAGTATATAATGAACCTTTAACTTGTTTTCTTATTATTGTTTTTAATCCTTTGAATTTTGCAAGCATTTTATTTATTTGTTTTATTAATTTTAATTTTTGTTAATTTAGTTAAAAAATTAAAAACCCCTTTTATTATAAAAAATTGATAACAAATTAATTAAATTCAATTCTCTACGAGAATAACCCTTGCCTACCATTTTACTCAAAAATGACCATTTTAATAAACTCAATAAAGTTTTATCTTTTGACAGGTCATTTGGGACACTGTCATGAACCGTCACCTCAATTGGTCTGGGTTATCTTTTGGGCATAGCCCATTAGGTTATCAAGGCACGAGCAACGGTTGCCCGCAAGTTGAAGTGTCTTGCTAAGGTGCTTTAGGCATCGACGGGGTAGATGTCCTACATGCTTAAATACCAAGGCTATATGGGATCAACACTTTTTTTTTTTTTTTTTTTGGCTTTAGAAGGTTGCTTAAGGGCGAAGGGAAGTTATGTTTTTTTTTTTTTTTTTTGGGGGGGGCGGGGGCGGCGAGGGCCGTGGGAGGTGGAATAGTCATGTCACATGAGTCAATGTCATAATCATATCATTGTATCAAATGCTGCTTCAATTTTTCAAAATTTCAATATTAGCCGTTAAATACTAATAGGTTGTTTGGAAGAACGGTTGAAGCTAACAGTTTTGGTTTAAAAATTTTAACACATGAGAGCTTTACACTATAGCTTGTTACTATAGCATATGAAAGCTTTACATTGTTCATAATTATAACTCATGGTTAAGATCGGTCTTTCAAACGGCCCATGAAACCTCCTCCACTAGGTGATGATTCTTGATCTCTGTCATTGGATTAATAGTTTCTCGATCCGACAGGTAAGATTTAAACCAGAGAAGTGTGTTTAGGAACGTAGTTGGAATTGTATAGTTTGAACAAAAACACTATATCATATGAAAGCTTTACATTGTAGCATACTTTTACTTTACATTGTATTATGCGATAGCTTTATAAGGTGTTTGAAAGAACAGTTTAAACCAATAATTTAAACTGTTAATAGTATAAAACTCTTATATATTATAATATAAATCTTTTACGTGCTATAATTTTTATAATTTAAATTGCTTTTTTAAATATCTTATTATAATATATCAATTGAAACTATAAAGTTTTAACTCCGTTCTCAAAGTGTGACTTTCAAAATAAATTTTCAATATTTAATTCTAAAATATATGCCATCACCGACCCCCTGAGACACGATCGTCTCGTGATCGTGGATACTCACATACCTCCCCCCACGTATTGACCACACTGACCCTTCACCTCCACGTGGCTACCATTCATTGCGCCAAAAATCGCATCCCTGTCTTACAGTTTACAAAGAGCAGACTCGCGAAATCAGAGCTTTAGATCTGTCAAAAACTGATCCCCTTTAAATTCTTCTCATAAATCTCCGCATTTTGCAATTAAAAAAAAGCTAAAGAGAGAAAGCTCAGAAGCAGCGACAATGGCGTCCGAGATGGAAAACTCAAACGCAAACTCCGGACCCGGATCAGCAGCAATCAACGGCGACGAGAGTCGTCCGAAGATCGCGCTGATCACGGGCATAACTGGACAGGATGGGTCCTACCTGACGGAATTCCTCCTGAACAAGGGCTACGAGGTCCACGGCCTGATCCGACGCTCGTCGAACTTCAACACCCAGCGGATCAACCACATCTACATCGACCCTCACAACGCCCACAAGGCCCGCATGAAGCTCCACTACGCCGACCTCTCCGACGCCTCCTCCCTCCGCCGCTGGCTCGACACCATCCTCCCCGACGAGGTCTACAACCTCGCCGCCCAATCCCATGTAGCTGTCTCCTTCGAGATCCCCGACTACACAGCCGACGTCGTCTCCACCGGCGCCCTCCGCCTCCTCGAGGCTGTCCGCTCCCACATCGCCGCCACCGGTAAGTCCAAGATTAAGTACTACCAGGCTGGGTCCTCCGAGATGTTCGGCTCGACCCCGCCGCCGCAGGACGAAACGACGCCGTTCCACCCCCGATCCCCTTACGCCGTCTCGAAATGCGCTGCGCATTGGTACACCGTTAACTACCGCGAGGCCTACGGGATCTTTGCATGCAATGGGATCTTGTTCAATCACGAATCACCTCGCCGAGGAGAGAATTTCGTGACAAGGAAGATTACCAGAGCGGTCGGGAGGATCAAGATCGGCCTGCAGAGCAAGCTGTTTTTGGGGAATTTGCAGGCTTCGAGGGATTGGGGGTTTGCTGGGGACTATGTTGAGGCAATGTGGTTGATGCTGCAGCAGGAGAAGCCCGACGATTACGTCGTCGCCACCGAGGAGTCGCACACGGTGGAGGAGTTCTTGGAGGTGGCGTTTGGGTATGTGGGGTTGAATTGGAGGGATCATGTTGTGATTGACAGGAGGTATTTTAGGCCTGCGGAGGTGGATAACCTCAAGGGTGATGCCACCAAGGCGAAGAAGGTTCTGGGCTGGAAGCCGAAAGTCGGATTCGAGCAGCTGGTGAAGATGATGGTGGATGAGGACATTGAGTTGGCCAAAAGAGAGAAGGTGCTTGTTGATGCTGGATACATGGATGCCCAGCAACAGCCATGATTTTGTGAGTTTTGGTGGTGGAGGAATTTCAATAACAATGTGGATGGATGGATTAAGTTGGGAAAGTTTTAAGATCTTACTACATAAGATAATAGTTTGGTTTCTAGTAAATTTTGTGTTTTTTGTTCGTTTTGTCATACTGCGTAAGTTGTTGTTGTCGTTCGTCTTGTTCTTGTTCCAATTCTTTTTTTATGTTACTTGATGATTCATTGGATTAAGAAGTTATACATGCTATGCCAGTCACTGACTGTTCGTTCTACTGCTAAATGTTAAGTACTTATGCGTACCAGATGGAAATTTTGATAGAATGAAAACAATTATGAATCTCTGTAGTATGTTGAAATGGGATTAGTTATATTGCCTCATAATATTTAAGTTGTAAAGTTCATTTTTTTTTCATTTTTCCCCAGTAAAGTTTATGTCGGTAGGAGGAGGAGTTCTTCTGGTTCAATTGAAGAGTTGGCATGTCATCTGCTAAAGGAAAATAACTTCCAAGTATCTCAGTTTACCTCACGTACTAATATCTGTCTAAGATTCGACATTTATAGCCATATCATATCAATGAAAGGGTCTTCACACAATTGTAGATTTAGTTTTGAAAGCAACTTGTTAGGTTGGTGATGATCTTGTTGGCTTATTTTTTTTGTCGATCTTGTCCTCGCCAATAGAAACAAAAACAGTTTTTTTTTTTTTGCTCTGAAAAAGCAAAAATATATTTTAATTGTGGGGGTTCTTTTTTGCTTGCCCTACTCATTTTCTTGTACCCTCGTAAGATTGAGGAGGAATTTTTCACTTTTGCCTCTCGTTGTTGAAATATCTGTTCATGACACAAGTTTTGTTCAATATGAAGGTAAAAACGACGCTTGTGAATCAACATCAGTATGTATATATGCAACTTTCTTATTTTGTCAGTTCCCAAACATTGCTTTGTTGATCAACAAAGAATAAAACAGATGTGATCACCAAGCTAACAAAGAAAGAAAATGCCAAAATGTCTGTCTAACTTGGTTTCTGAAGACAGGTTTCTTTGAAATTGAATCACGCTTTGATCAGAAGACGAGCATTCTGGAGTGATGGCTGGGGCCATGGCAAATGGCTTGACGGATGACCAAAGGTCCTTCTGTTGCTATTCTTCCGCACAATGCATCACAATTGCTGATAACTTCTGTTAACCTCCCTTTAAGCTCCCCAATCTCCACCTGCAATGCATGAACTGCATATTCCGGTGTCAAACCAAAAAAACCCGCAAGTGATAAAATTCATCAGTAGAATCGGCAAGTGATATTGGTAAAATAACACGAAGAGAGAGTGTGATTTTCAATGATTAGATACCTTCTGATAAATTCTGTGAAGTGGTCTTCATAGCTGATACCGAGTAGTTAAGACGTAGAAGAAGCTTAATGGCCAAGGCATCTGCAACTTCAATCTTGTTTTCTATTTCTTCCTGAAACATTTTACACCAAATTAGGTTCCATTCAGTACAAATTTTATAATTAATAGTAAAACAAGCAAATTGCCCAGCATTTGTTAATCCTTAACAAATTCAGATACTAACTATACATTTAGAAGCAGGGGATCAATCATTTGATTGGCTAAAAACATTGAATTATCAACTTCCAGCTTATAACGAATAAGATAGAACATGGGTAGCTAGTGTCAAGAAACAAGATGTTTCAGACATTAAAATGGAAGTCCATGGAACCAAATTAGAGTTGCATATGGATATAGGAAGATGATTCAAATTCTCTGTCAAATTTTTAGTGTACCAAATGATATCTAATTAACCACATTAAGTCAAGCCATTTATTATTATTATTTTTTTAAAGGACGTGATTGGTTTGACATTATAATCGGACGCGGGATCTGAGTGATTGGAAAAAAAAAAAAAACACTTTTAACTCTTATCTCAGATCTAACTTCCCAAACTGGAAAAAAAGTGAGCTCTAACTATGAAAGCAAAAATGAACAAGATACGGGATTAATTAAGGATTTGAAAACAATAAAAAGTCCATGCATTATGTCTGCTGAACTGTTTAAAACTGAAAAAACCAGGTTTTTGCTAATTTTCTTGGCCTTCTCCTCCTGATAGTCACGGTACATTGAAAACAGCTCCAATAACACCTTAGGATCCACAGTACCTAAGTTCAAGATCAAAAATGGAAATATCATCATTTCTTTGAATCATATACTCATAAAAATGCACAAAAAATTGGATATACGTTAAGCTATGATGGCAAATCCTCAATTCCAATATGAAGTACAGTTTGCTAGGAAAAAAACAAAAATTAACAGACAAATTTTAAAAAAAGAAGCACACTTGGAGCTGAAGGTGAAGATTAATTCACATTTATTTAAAATATTAGTCCATATATTGGATAAATTCCAACAATTTGAGCCTCTCCAAGATAGGATTGGCGACTTCCGATCGATGCAATGCCGTCATGATTTCATCACCCGGCCTCTTCGCTCATGAAAAAAGGAAAAGAAAAGGGATTTGGTGGTTCAGAAAGTGAAAAACAGGAAAATTTAGGGGGAGAAAAAGCAAATACTTTTTACTTGGGGGTGAATTCGAGCATTTCTTATTCTACCTGTAAGCTTGAAAGAGCATACTCTGAAGCACCCGTGACTGAAACGCCGTCCTTTTGTGGGCGTTTCTCTGTAATTCTACAGCATCGCAGGTCGAAGTACGGATGAGAAGAGAGAGAAATGCCGCGAAGTTTGCAACTGCAAGTGAACGGCATTTTCTCCAACCTTTTTAATGGAATCATGACCGCTCCAAAATAATTGCATCAATTCATAAAAACCGGTGAAAATTAGAGATGCAACAATGGGCCGAGGCCCGTGGGCCGGCCCAAGCCCGTCTTACTACAGTGATGGCCTGGCTGGCAGGGCCTGACACTATTCACAGCCCAGCCCGGCCCATACTGGTGGGCTGGGCTGGGCTGGGCCAATATATGTCGACCCATAGGCTTGCCCGGCACGGCCTATGGAAAATCATGAGCCGGGGCTGGACTAGGCCTGGGTCGGTCCGGGCCGTCTAGGCCCATAATGGGCCGGCCCACACGCTCAGGCCGGGCTAGCCCATCTAGGCCTACAATGGGTCGGCCCATGTAAAGCCCATACAGGCACACGATGGGCCAGCCCATCGAAGGCCGGTTGTAGTTTAATTTCATATATATATATATATATATATATATATTTAGATATATTTTTTCATGTTCATTCACGGGTGAACATGGCTGAGTATGATTTTCTCCAGCAAGTCATGTAAGGCCCATTGTAAGTCTATGTATTATCACATCAAAAGACTATACATTTAATATATATATTATTTAATGCATATAAGAATTAAATATTATATAATATATATACATGCCATATTCACCCGTGAGTGAATATGGCATTAGATTTTCCCAATACATATCACATCACAATAGGCCTAGTAAGTTCTTTTTTCTTTTCTTTTCATTTCTTTTTATTTTTTTATTTTTTCCCTTGTAGGCATGCTTTGCTTTTGAGAAGTAAAGTTGAGAATCGGATGCTGAATCTGTAGGTCATGTATTATCACATTAAAATACTATACATTTAATATATATTATTTGATACATGTAAGAATTAAATATTATATAATATATAAGCCATGAGCGAACATGGTATTAGATTCCCCCATGCACATCACATTGCAATTGGCTTGACAAGCTCTTTTTCTTTTCTTTGCATTTTTTTTTATTTTTTTCCTTGTAGGTATTGTTAGTATGTGTAGAGCTTAATTGTTACCCTGACGCAGATTGCCCCTACGCAGAGGTTGTACGCGGATCGACCTTTGAGGTAAGGTCAACGTGGGGGTTGGAAAGGGGGCGGTAAACCCCCCCTCTCGGGGGTTGTAGAGGGCAGAGCCCCCTGAGTAAAAATTTTATATGTAAGTTTATTTTACATAAGGGTAGTTTAGGTTTTTTACATAAGGCATGCTTTGCTTTTGAGAAGCAAAGCTGAGAATCAGATACTGAGTCTATAGGTCATGTATTACTATACATTTAATATATATATTATTTAATACATATAAGAATTAAATATTATATAATTTATACATGTCATATTCACCCGTGAATGAACATGGCATTAGATTCCTCTATGCAATTATAAAAGGGCAGGCCTAACATAGAGGCTCAGAAGGAAGGCCTGCAATGTGCAAAGCTGAGACGTTAAGTCTTACCGAATTTTCTAATCAAATCACACTTGAAAGGAAAAAATAAAAAATAATAAAAAAACAAACTTTTTTGCCTATAGATAAACGTAAAACATTCACAAATATACTTATTCAACAAACTTCTAAAATCTTATGTATTGTCTTTTTTTTTTAGTTTACTTAGAGTTTTTTGGAAAGGAAAAAATAAATCTTGAAGGTATAATTTATTTCATTTGTTGTTCATTAATTTTATATTATTATAAGTTAATTTTATTGTGTAATTATTTTATTTAATTTTTATGTTACGTTAATTTATTGTTATTTTTTATTAAAGCTATGGCATCATCACATAGAGGAAGAGCCAATGTTTCACATTTAGTGATCAACGAAGAAGAACAATTTAATGATCCACTTGAAGAAATTGGAGTTGACTTACGATCTCAAGTTGATGGCTCCTCTAAAGTCACTCACAAGGGCAAACGAAAAGTTTAATGAACTTCACCAGTTTGGAGTTACTTTGATCTAGTAACAAGTACAAACGAGAATGGTGTAACAAAAGAGCGCACAATTTGCAAAGTATGCAAACAAGACTACATAAGTAAATCCTCTTCTGGCACTGGTCATTTAGAGAGGCATTGCAAAAAATGCGAAGCTAAGCGTGATGTAAATGGTGTTGATTGTCATCAACGAACACTTCAATTTAACCCTGATGGTAGTGTTACCAATTGGTCATATGACCAACAAAGAGCTAGAAAATGGCATGCTAGATATTTGACTAGTGCTTAACAACCACTTAGTCTTGCTGATGATCCAGCCTTTGAGAAGTACATTCAAAATGCTTATAATCCACAATATAGGCGTGTTTCAAGATCTACCACAAGAGCTGACACCATAAAGGTTTTTCATTCAATGAAGGAAAAGTTAGTAACTGAATTTAGTTCATTCACTGCATCTGTTGCATGCACATCTGATTTGTGAGAAGGTTGTACCAAAATTAGTTATATCTATGTAACTACACATTATGTAGATAAAGATTGGTCTTTTCAAAAAAGGTTAATTGCTTTTCGACAATGTCTTATCCGCATGATGCCGAGGCCATTCATGATGTCATCATGGAAGTTTTTGATTTTTATGGCATTAAAGAAAAGGATTTAAGCATCATATTTGATAATGCATCTGTTAATACTACTGCTATTAACCTTTTCAAAACAACTTTGAGACCACAATATAGCGAAACACTTTTTCACCAAAGATGTGCTTGTCATATTATTAACTTGTGTGTTCAAGATGGCATGAAATTTTTTCAAGGTTATTTGGAAAATATTTGAATGGCCTTGAGTTACATAGCAAGTTCTAGCTCTCGAATTGAAGAGTCTGCTAAACTTTGCAGGAGAGCAAGTATGAAATCCATAAAACTTCCAAATGACATAAGACACTGGTGGAATTCAACATATTTGATGCTGAACGCGTGCCTACCATGCAAACAGGTCATAATCGCGTATTACAAAGAATCCAACTGAGCCACTTGAAGAATTTTATTGGCAAATTGCTTCATGCTTCTCCAATTTCTTAAAGGTTTTTTACGAAGCCACGCTCCAACTCTCAGGTGTGTACTCTCTCACCTCTCCTCATGCATTACATAAATTGTACGACATTGCTGCAACATTCGATATGCATAGAGATTTTGACATGTTTAGGGAATTTGTTGAGTTTATAGAACAAAAATTCAAAAATTGTAGGAACGTGTTCCACCTTTGTATTGCATAGCCGCTGTGTTGGATCCAAGAGTTAAACTAGCTGGTGTTGAATATTTGCTTAAGGGTATAGAGAAAAAATTAAGGGTGCATTCTGACATCATAACCATTCAAAATGTGGTGTCTAGTGCGGGCCTCACCTCAAGCCTCCATAGGACCCATCTTTAGGGCCTTCGGGTTTACGGCTCTTATTGGTGAACCACGTGAGCCTAAGGAGAACGGGCCGGGTTGGCCCGTTCTTGCATCACTAGTGATAATTACCTCTAAACGAAACGGAATTTGTTGTCGTAAACGACGATCGATAGTAATGCATTTAAGCGACATCATAATAATTGTCATTTCTTAAAGGTTTCCTAGTAATTGTCGTTTTTTTTGTTTCGCTCAAATTGTCGTACTTGTTGTTTCCTACCCCATATCTATAGTCATTTGTTATGTTCTTTAAACGACATCCTGTATATGGTTGTTTAGTTGCACATCAAAATGTCGTTTTCTATACCATTACGTATTTATTGTCGTGCCGTAACTTTTTTTTTTTAAATGGTAGACCATTTTGGTTAGCCAAACAAAAAAAACGGAGTAAAATTTTCAAATGTCAAAAATGCCTTTAAACTTAAAGGTGTTTGAGAGCATTAATTTTTGGTTGGAATATTATAACGTATTAGAGCTTTATGCTATAACTTATATCTCTTTAACACTGTAATATATGAGAGCTTTATTATAGTAATAAAAAATTTTAGTTAAAATTGACCATCCAATGCTTTTTTTTTTTGCAACAATTTTTTTCTCCTTAAAGGACGTGTATTCATCGCCGTTCCACAATAGTGGTCGTTTTTCTGTTTTCATGTGCATTAAACGACAATTTATTGACATTCTTTCCCAAGTTTTCATTTCCACAAAGGTATTGTCGTTTCTAGTCTCTTTCCCTTTTTCGTCGTGAAAATCTTCGGGCCGCTGTATATTACCCAAACACAGGTCCTTTGCTAGTTTGCTGCAAAATTTCCTCCATCCTAATCCATCTTTGTTTCTATTCTCTGGTTCAGTCAGTCGTCCCCTAGGGTTTGCTTCATTCATTTTTGAGCCTCCGATTCTGCAGAACAGTCGACGTTTCTTTGTTTCTAAGTTATCATCCTCGTCAACATGAGAACTCGCAATGCCGACACGCCCAAATCGGCGGCGACGCCGAAGAAAACGCCGCCGGCGAGGAAACCTTCCACCAGAGCTAGGAAGAACCAAACTACTCCCCCGACGACGGAGTCGAAGCCCGAAGAAACTTCCGGTTAGTCCTGAACTTTTTTTTTTTAAACTGTGGTTTTTAGGATTTTGATTTGATCAATTTGGTTCGGAATCAATTTCGTGAATTTTTATGATTGAACAACAAGGTATACGGTTCTTAGGGTTTTAAATTGATCAATTCGGTTCGTAATCAATTCTGTGAATGTGGATGGTTGAACAGGATTTTGACTTGATTAATTCAGTTCAGAGTCAATTTTTTGGGATTTTGATGGTTGAACATTATGAATATTCGTGTTCTGTTTTCCAATGTTGTGTTTGTGCTTGATGAGTAGGTGAAGCAACGCCTTGTTCTGTTGAGGTGACGCCAACGACGAGAGCCGGTAGAGTCACAAAGTCATCTGTGAGAAGAACACAAGCGAAGATGAGGATGCCTGCTTCAGGAAGAGGCGATTTCCCGCAGACGCCTGTAGCCGAGGAGTCCGTAGTTCAAGAGAAAACTGAAGAATCTAAGGAGGAAGTGGGAGTGTCTGAGGTTCTGGAGGGAGTTGAAGAGCACGGTCAACAGAGTGCCGAAAATGCCCAGGAATCTGCGGAGGAGGATGTAAAGGTTGAAGAATATGTTGTTGAAAACGTTGGAGAGTCATCTACGAAGGAAAAAGAAATCAGGTCTAGTGGAATTGTTGGAAATACTTTGGAACAAGGAAAGGCTGGTGTTGTGGAGTCTATTGTGATATTGAATGATGAAGCGTCTGATGGTGGAACTGGGAAGGATGAAGAGGAAACGAAGGAAGTAGAAGAGGAGTTGAGGGATGGTGAAGATATGGAGCAGCTTGATATTGGGTCTTTGAAAATGGAAGAAAATGGGAAAGAGGAATTGCAAGGAGAAGTTTCTGAGCCTGTAAAGGAGTTTGGTGTTGATGAGGGGGTGGAATATGGGGAAAAGTTGGATCTTGGAGAAAATGAAGATGAAGAGCTTCAAGAGAATGATACAGATGACCCTACTGAGGAAACCAAGGCTGAGGAAGAGGAACAGAGGGAATTGACGGCAATCGTGAAGGAGCGGAAGTATAGGAAAGAAAGGGAGGTGTTTGTTGGTGGTTTGGATAGGGATGCTGTGGAGGAGGATGTGAGAAAGGTCTTTGAGAAGATGGGAGAAATAGTTGAAATTAGGTTGCACAAGAGTCCCTCAACAAATAAGAATAAGGGATATGCATTTGTGGAATATGCAAAGAAGGAACACGCAAAGCGAGCTTTGTCAGAAATGAAGAACCCAGTTGTATGATTCCACTCAATTTTCTTTCCTCCAAGCATTGATAAGTTTAGTTCTGTTCTAATATGTTCGAACCAATCCAGATTCATGGAAAGAGATGTGGGACTGCACCAAGCGAGGACAATGATACATTGTTCTTGGGAAATATCTGCAATACATGGACCAAGGAAGCTGTGAGTGACTAGAAATACAAATTAATTACTTAAAATGATTTCTAGTGCACGTGTATCTTTTAGGTTGTACTAATTGTTTATACAACGTCGCATTTTAGATTAACCAAAAGCTGAAGGAATATGGCGTTGAGGGTGTTGAGAACATTACTCTCGTTCCTGACCTTCAACGTGAAGGCCTGAGCCGGGGTTTTGCATTCATTGAGTTCTCTTCTCATGCCGATGCCACGTTTGCCTACAAGAGACTTCAAAAACCTGACGTTATATTTGGCCACCTTGAGAGAACTGCCAAAGTTGCTTTTGCTGAACCTTTACGCGAGCCTGATCCCAACATCATGGCCCAAGTTAAGTCAGTTTTTGTTGATGGGCTTCCACCTCATTGGGATGAAGACCGGGTAAGGGAGCAATTAAAAGGTTACGGAGAAATTATACGTATTTGTCTCGCACGGAATATGTCAACAGCAAAGAGAAAGGATTTTGGATTTGTTGATTTCTCCACCCATCAAGCAGCTGTTGCTTGTATTGATGGTGTAAACAATTCTGAGTTGGATGTTGGGAACTCGAAGGTATGTTTTTATTTCTCTAGTGAGTCTATTTTCGTTGAGATGTCAGATTATCAGGGAGGGACATTGAAAAAATGAATACAAATTTCGTGGCTGAACATGTGTAGGAATTGGACGTGTTGATGCTATCTGTATAGTAATTTGTTTTCCTGTTTTTCATTCTTTTTGTATAATCTGCCTCTCAAAAGTCAATCTCTGTGCCCATGCATGTGGATGGTTGTTTAACCATTTAACCAGCTTACATTTAAGCTTTAATCGAGTTTATTTCTAACGGTACATTCTTTTTGGGTATGTGTACTAGATAAAAGTGAAAGCAAGACTGTCGAATCCCTTGCCTAAAACTCAGGCTGTGAAGGGTGGAATGTGTGGTGGATTTCGAATAGGTCGTGGCGACGGAGGTTTTCCTAAATTTGGTAGTCCAACCTGTTTATTTTTTTGTCTGTTTAGAACGGTAGCTTTGTTAGGAATGTGTTTTTTATCCCAAAAAAAAAAAAAAAAAAAAGAAAAGAAAAAGGATAGCTTTGTTAGGAATGGTGTGTTAAGTATTTATCACTTATTTCCTATTTACAGGGAGGGGTTTTGGGCGGGGTGGAAATCCATTCAACAATGCAAGATTCCCACGCGACAGGGGCTTCTATCATGGTGGACGTGGTCATATTGGCAGAAGCAGTTTTGGCTTTGATAATCCATATCCTGACTTTCATGGGAGACAGTTTGTTGGACGAGGTTGCTTGCTGGACTTGCCATCATTGTGTTTTATTTTGAACTCCTCTGTGTGTGTGTGTGTGTGAATTTGCAAGGTCAAACACCTAAAATAGATTATTTTATCGATCTAACATGCGTAAACAAAGCAGGTGGAAGAAGAGGTTCTTTTAGAGGTGGTCATTATCCAGGTGGTGGAGTTTCTGGACCAAATGTTGATAGACCTTGGCATGGTCCAGCTGACAGAGAACGTGGAATGCACTACCCTCCTAGGAGGCAACCATATTCCCCAGAAGGCCATTTTGAAAGACCTTTCACAGGAAGTCACTTTGATGACCCATATTTTTATGGTGATCGTATGCATGGAGTGAAGCGTCCATTGTACATGAGGGTAAGCTCTACCTTTTGCTTCTTCACTCAAATATTACAAATCATATCATTCATAGTATCTCTTACCATTTGGCATTATACTACTGGATGTAGGACCCTGACCCGGATTATGTGGAGCCAAGTAGAATTCGCCCAAGATTTGATTACCCTGATCCGGCGTCTTCCTTTCATAGAAATCGATACGATGGTAAGAATGCTACATTTGGTGTTGCCTCTACCATTTGTGCATGCTTCTGATTAACTTCATATCATATGTGCATAGGGTTTTATCAACTTTTTGTTCTCCTTTTTCCTCTTAGATAACTATGGAGCTGGCAGCAGTCTCTACTCTCACGATTTTTATGGCCCTGATGTAAGAAATTAGCTATCATGCTGCTGATGTTGCCATAACATTATGATGATATTTTATTCACTAAGCTCATCTTGCAGTACGCTGGAGGTCCATATTCATCTTCTTATGGCAGTGATCAGCCCCCATTTCGATGTGGCTACTACTAGTAGTCTCAAGTAACTCTGGTAAGAAAAATTCTTCTCGAGTTGGGTTTCAATTTTGCAATGGTGTATTCTCATCTATATTAATGTCTCAAAGGTTCTCATATATTGTGTTTATGTGGGTATGTAAAATGCAGGATGCGCTTCATGACTGATGGGCTAGTGTCTTGCTCTTTGAAAGACAGTTGAAGTTCCACATATCATTTCTTTCCTTATTTATTCTGCTTTTGCTCCTTATCTTTCTATTTTTCCTGTGTTTTTTTAGTTTGATTTTCTGCAAATTTTTGGTAGAGCATCCGGAGCTTAGACGTATCTATCTAGTTTAGGTTGTCCTCCAAGAGTCTTTATTGAGAAATTAATTTACTTATATATGATGGAGATGGTACAGACATATGCCTCGTTTGCCCTAGGTATGAATAGTTGGTGACTTCTGTAATGAGCTGTTGTGCATGAGTGCAGATTTCATTTCCTGCCATGCTTATAATTGTGGAATGGAGCGAGTATAGTTCTTGATGACATATAATCTTGTGGTTTAGAGGAGAGATAAAGTGGCAACTTACTGGAGAGGTAAACGATTTCAGGTTATGATTTTCTGAATCTTTCATGGAGATAGGATACTAGTATGAAATATTCAGATGAGGGCTTTTGTGGAAGATGAACTTGAAGGTTTTCTCGTTAGACAAGGAGGTGGCAGACTTGCAACCACTGGTGGAATTATGTTTTTTTAGATATAATAATCAGGAATTTTTATAATCTATTTTCTGAATTTTCTTTTAATTAGGGTAGGTATTTCTTTTGTTGTTCAAGGAATTTCTTTGCTCAAGTATATCAAATTTCGTTTCTTCCTCCTTTACATATGAGGAAAGGATGCTGCTGCTAGTAGGAACGAGAACTGCATTTTGTTTTGGTGCTCGTCTTTTAGGAGTAGAAGTGATGGATATTGTCAAATATGTTATAGTAAATTTTTGAAATGAACATTTGAGGGCCCTGTGGTATTTTTGTTTCTGAAATAGTGGTGTTTATTAAATGCAACTTGAGATTGCTGTTGATAAATGCTTAGTGGGATTTCTTTTCGGATGAATGGTTTTTAAGGTTGATTTGCGTGACAATTGTTTGACCTTCTAAAATGCATAAGAAGAAGATTTTGATCTTTCTTACAAAAAAATTTGTTCAACTTAAGGTTGAGGAAAGTTGGAGGATATCTAAGCATGCATCTTAGGGCAAGCTCAGTCTTCTAGATGTTATCTTTTAAGGTGGCAATAAGTGGTTGGGAGTTGCGAGAGTATTTAACCTAGGGAATTGCTTCATGCTTATGTTCGACAGGCAGAATTCCATGTGCTAAGTTTTGTGAGAAGGTTTTCTTAGTTGTTTCCGTCTTAGTGAAACTCTGAGTAAGGAATTAGCATAATAGATAGGATTAATGATCTCTGAAAATTGGTAATCATTTTTCTTTGTGATCCAACATCCTAACTTGTGCATCTCATGTTCAACTGCTCAATCTTCTGTGGCTTTAATCTCGTCACGGGAGACATCTTCCCTTCGGTGGTTTTGCTAGAATAGGGACATAATGTGGAATTTACTAATAATTTTTCTCTTTAATTTTTCAATATTTTGTGGTGCAAGGCCATCGATGTTGTCTGCCACCATATAGTTTAGTGGCACCAGGGGTTTGGGTGGGGTCGGGCTTGAGGCAGACTGTGGGCTTGGTGTCGCCCTTGTGTTAAAAAAAGGCCATCCTCCTACTACTACTGCAACTACTAACACACTACTACTACTACTACTACTAACACGTAGAACATGCCTATAAGATTCTGCGTTGGCATTTAGTTTCTATTCCATAGATCATAATCTGCCCGCTATGTGTAATGTTGCTGTTTTACTTATTATTTTTTTAAATTGTTATTAATTGTAATGCTATCTTTACTATTCTATCAAAAGTCTAACCGTACAGGAAGGTTAATTTCTATAGATGTTATGATCAGTAAAGTGATGAAAAGGTGCTATATATGGCTTCCGGTTTTCTTTGATCATAATCTATTTGGCATAGCGGTTTCTTTGTTGAAGGGGTACGGAACAAATATTTTGATGTGAACGAAATACATAACTAAATGTTGGTGTCACTTAATGTAATTTAGAATTACTCTTACAGTCTCTTTGTAGTTGAATTATAGATTCTTATATTCTAATGTTATGAACCTTTGTACACGACTTGATTAGCGAAATATGTGTTGAAACAATTTGCGAAACCTAGCATTTCATTGTTTTTAGAGCCCAAGTCTGCTCTAGCATGCCGATTTGGTGTTGACGAGCCTATGTGAAATTTCATGGTCTTGATAGGAAATGAGGGGGAAAAAAAAATGACTTAAGCATGGATTTAGCAAGAAAAAAGTGTCAGCCAATGGAACAGCAACTGATTTAGCAAGAAAATATTTTTTGCCCTATTTTGGACTCTCATTGAAATGGCTTTGAACTTTTAAAAAGAGTCAGTTGTGCATTTTCCCTAGAGATTTAACAATGGCTACAACACCAAGATTAAAAACATATCCTTTTAAAAAATGAACCTTTTTTGTTTTTGGGTAGAACTTTAGAAAATGAACCTTAAACCTATATATGGTCTGCTTGGGTTACTGGCAGCAATAAGCAACAAAAAAGAGGCTGCTTCATTGGGGAGTAGTCGTGAAAAAGGCTGTGGAATCTCAAGATCCATGGTACGGCCAAACCATTTATATCGCGTACTTTTAACGAAGTCTTACCGACTTTCGGTATTCTTTTCAAATACGAGGTCGACCGTCATTTTTTCTGTCCTCGAGTGGTGCTAAACCTTATTTGAGTCTTCGAAATAAAAAAACCTGTAGTTGTTCTGTGGTGTTTCTAAACCTTTGGGGTGAGCTTTTGGCTGATGCGAGCTTGTTTCCAACACTTCCTTTTGGGGGCTCCTCATTCTAGTTGATGTGGCGGTTGTGGGCGCTAGGTCTGGTTGTTTCTCTGGTTTGCTTGCTACTTGAATCGGTGAAATCTGTTTGTTACTTCTCGTATTTTGCTCTTTGCTTTGTGAATAGGGTTTGCTCATAGTTTGGCTAGATATGACTTCTCTTCTGGTGTGTATTGTATGTTCCTGGTCGGAGTCTCTCCCTTGCTTGTTACCCTGTGTTGTTTGTATCGACTTTCTTTTTGGTTAATAAACATCACATTATCCATTAAAAAGGGAATTAGTCATAAATTCAAAATTCTGATTACGAAAAAAAAAATGTGTGAGTTCAAAATATACCATTTAGATATATTTAGGATTTCTATATTTTTGCTTCCTAGTCTCTAGATAGATAAAACACTTACGTGTCATGGATTACTTTTTTTTTTTTTTTTTTTTGGAGGACTTGGGGTGAGGAATCGAACTCTGCATTTAATGATAGAGTCAAATATGTAATTGTTGCTAGGTTATGCTTATTACCACACGAAGTTCACATTTTCGGTACTTCCATTATAATTTTTGTTTTGTTTTTGTTTTTTACAAGTTTTTTTTGAAAGGTCACAAGTAGTTTAGTTTGATACCATCATGACTTCTCACTAACACATAACATAAGCATCCGGGCAAACAATTTTCCTTTCTTCTTTCCCTAGAATTTGCAAACCTAATTATTCACTTAAAAAACAGGACCTTATCATTGCTTCAATAATGTACGCGTATACTCTAACCAAATTCCCTCATTTAGCCACCATTAGAATCTTTGCTTTCTTAGCTTCAAAATTCACAAAAATTTCCACTCCAAACTCAAAACAAATTACCAGAAAATGAATCCAAAAACCATCAAAGAAAACACACACAAACAGAGAGAGGAAAACCAAAAAACAGTCCACTCTGGTAATGTCATCCAAAGCAAAGAGCCCATCTGCGCGACCAAAAATACGGCCTTTAAACCAGCGGCAAAGATTTCTCTTACGTGTACGCTCCAGATCAATTCTCGTCCACGCTGGCGATCCGCGCAACATGAAAACCAGCCAATCAGAAAGTGCGTTCGATTTTGGCGGGGATAGGCTTTCCATTATAAAAGCCCGACGGCAAAATTCTAACGGCGTCAGGGAAGAAAAGGAAATTCCGTTTTCCAGAAGTTTCTTTCTTTCTCTTAGCTTTGCGAGTGTTATTTCTAATCTCTCGTTTGCGTTTTTCTGTCCGACATGGCAACCACCGTCGTCGAAGCTACGGCCGTCGAGGTCCCGCCGGCGGAGCCAGCTCCGGCAGAGGAGGCGAAGAAGAAGGCCGAGAAGCCTGTGAAGGAGAGGAAGCCTAGGGTTCCTAAGGAGAAGAAGCCGAAGCAGCCAAAGGCCGCTTCTCATCCTCCGTACTTTCAGGTAGTTTTCCGATGTCGAACTTCGAATTTCTTCTTCGATTGTGATTTGTTTATTCTGTGAAAATTGTTCTTCGATTTGTTAGTTTTTTGGATGGTTTTGATCATCTAAGAGGATTTTCATCAGGTTAGAAGTAACTTGGTTACGTAGTTATTTCATTTCATGTAGTTTTTCCGATATCGTGGTTCGAATTTCGTCTTCTGTGATTGTGATTCTGGAAAATTGTTCTTCGATTGGTGATTACTCCGAAGATTTTGGTTATGTTTTGGAGTATTTGATCACGTAAATCTTTATTATTGTGTCCGCGTTAGGGTTTTGGTTTTGGTTTTGGTTTTAAAGATTTTCATTTCTGATTTGTGCTTATCGGGTCGTGTTGGATTTACAGATGATCAAGGAGGCTTTGACTTCTCTGAACGACAAGAGCGGTTCGAGTCCTTACGCCATAGCCAAGTTCATGGAGGAGAAGCACAAGGCGGTGCTTCCGGCGAACTTCAAGAAGATTCTCGCTCTTCAGCTGAAGAACTCCGTCCTGAGAGGGAAGCTGATCAAGATCAAGGCGTCGTACAAGCTCTCCGAGACAGGGAAGAAGGAGAAGGGCAAAACCGGAAAGGTCTCGAAAGCTAGCACCGAGAAGAAGCCGGCGAAAACGACATCGCAGAGGGAAACTAGGGCAAGTAAGAAGCCCGAGAAGGCCAAGAAAACGACGACCCCTGCTAAGAAGAGGAGCAAGAAATCCACTTCTGTGAAGCCCAAGCAGCCAAAATCAATCAAGTCTCCGGCTGCCAAGAAGGCAAAGAAGGCGACTGCTTGATGGCTACATCTATATAGATATTTAAGTATAGACGTGTATATGTATGAGAATAAGCATATGTAAGTTTTAGCTTTTTTCCCTTTTTTAGGTGTTGTTTTTGTCTGTGTTTTGTATATCGAATCCAAAATCTCTGGTGTTTTAGGAGTTTCTTATGCAGATGGTCTGAACATATGGTGGGTCGTTTTTTGTAATCTGCGTTTTTGGTCGTTTTGGTGAAATGGAATGGAATCCGGCCTTCTTTGTCGTTGGGGTTTGCAATTTCTTTTCTTTTTCTGTGTAAATGAACAATGGATTTCTGTTGAAAAAAGCAAGTTTGGGGATTGTTAGTCAGTGGACAGTTGACACTTGCATTTTCGTAATTAGCTCGCTTCGGTTGCCATAATGGTAAAAGAAATCTATGCTCTGGATTTTCCACTAATATATGGAGAATTGTCCACCCAAGGGGTAATTAAAACACATGTTAATTAAGAGGATTTATCGAGAGAATTCGCCAAACAGGCCAAAAAAAAAACCAAATTAGGCATATGGTATCTCATTTTTTAAATTAAAAATTGGGTTTTTTTTAAGCACAAAAATTACCTTAATTTTTTTTTTTAAAAAAATAACTGTATCAAAAAAAAAAATTTAAATATAATGTCTAAAAAAAATTAAAATTATTTTAATATCTAAAAAATTAGTTTTATAATACCAAAAAAAAAAAAACCATTGGTTTAAAATTTTTTCCCACTTAAAGTCCTTTTTAAAAGTACACTTCTATCCAGAAGTGGTTGCATGTCAGCCAATTTATACGATTTTGAGTATGTTTTGGAAATTCCATTAAAGCCGTTGCGCTCTAATAAAATATTAGAAAATGTGAGTATGACAAAATGTTTATGTTATATAATAATAATAATTCTAAAAAGGTACAACAGATATAAATTTTGTTACATTATTTCATACTATAGCTAGATTGGACTCCAACCCCTCCGCCAAAAAGCCTCATCAATTTAAAGTTTTCTGTGACGCTGGACGATTGGGACGTTCAAACTGTTGTTTTAATTATTATTTTAATTATAAATAATATAAAATTTTTATATATTATAATAAAAAATTATTATAATAATATTATTAAAAAAATTATTATAGTATAAAATTTTTATATAGTGTAATAAAAATAGTTTTAATTAATAATTTTCACCCTTGTACCGAACTCCGTATACGAGAATGTAGAGTCGACTTTTCATTAAAGATATTTATGGTGCGGTCTAGAATTGTGCAAGAGAGACGTACTCTGACTATCACATCACATCCATGCCAAAATATTATCCGCTTTGGCAGTCATGTTTATTCGTTTTCTTTGAGATTATTTCGTTATAGAGTAACGGGTGTTTGGTAAAATAGGTGTTTGATAAAATGGTAGGAACTATAATTTTTACCATAAATTTAGTTATAAATAATATAAAATTTTCACATGCTACAGTAACAATAAAAAAATTTACTACAATGTAAAACTTTCACATGTTATAATAAAAATAGTTCTCACTATTGATTTTTATCACCTTTGAAACACCCCATAAGAATGTTGGAGGGAGTTGTAGAAGGAAACACGAAGGATGAACTTTTTATATTGTTAGATAAAATGGATGGATAGTTGAAAAGATAATATTTATTTATATAATTACTTAATTGTATCTAATAAAATTTGTCAATAACTTATTTTAAAAAATAAAAGGTTTTTTATCTCTCCGTTAATAAAAGAATCTAACATTATTTAGGATGAATGAGTAGCAAGAAGTTTGATGAGTATTATAATAATTTTTTATGTTGTTTGATAAGATTGAGAGAAGGTTGAGAGAATAGTTGATAGATTTTGAAATTATTGTATAATATATTGATATTTTTTGTTAATAATTTATTTAAAGGGTAAAGTAGGTTTTTAAAAACTTAATGTAAAAGGATAGCTTGGTTCCTTCTACTCCAATTTGGTAGGTCAGGGGAGGCACTAAATCTCTCTAACTCTTCTCTCCTTCTAACCAAACAAGTATTTTCCTTCTACCACTCTCCCTCAAGCCTCTTTAACTCTCTATCTCGCCCTTCTATTAAACATAGTGTTAGGGAACTGTAATTTTTTGAATGAGGATATATATTTGCTACAGTACAAAAAGTTTGCAAATTTCTACCAACTTAATTTTTTTAATAGAGAGATTTTATAGGCAAAAATGTCATAAGATTATCTAGTTTTTCTAAGAATGACAATTTAGATTGTGTTTATATCAACTTAAATATTCAGTTGAGTTCGAGTTAACCTACATCTCACATATTTAATAAAAAGACAACTCATATCCGTATTGTCACAACTAATATAAACAATATAAGTTTTATTTTACTTACTTACTCTACTTATCTATACTTTACTTCGTAAATTTTGGCCATCAATATTGTATTTTTTTAATTTTATTTGAAGTAACTTTGTTAATTTTATTTTAAAATTTGTCTATATTTTTTATATTTTTTAATAAAAATTTTAATGAATAGAGCCATTTTGACTCAATTTCGTATATCATGTCGTTAAATTAGGTCAATTTTGAGTCATGTTCTCGCGTCTAACCCAAATTGTTACCTCTATGAGTTTTCCTTGTGTTTTTGCCACCATGCAAGTGCCACGAGATCTACAAATCATCTCATAGTGTCAAGGACCCGTCGCGATCCCTCACTTCTTCCTCACTAGCTCGGTGTCAGATCCCACATCACTAGCAGTCTCTGTGATTTTTTTTTTTTTTGGTTGGTATTTTTAGTTCCTGATTAGAAACAAATGCTCCGGTGTTTTTTTTGTGACTGTTTTCAATATTTCAACGAGAAAACCAGCAGTAACACAACTTGATGACTGCATTTCGCCGGAACTTTGGTATCATAACAGACTATTACAAGTATCACGGTAAGAAATCGATGATATTAGATTTGCGACTATAAAGCATCATGCTACGTCGACACTAACGTTCTCCGGCCGACAACTGCAAAGTATCACGACATGATGCCAGCAGTTATCACGATGAATGCCTCCTAGTACGATGACAAGATGTCGGAAGTCACTTGTGGCTAGTATTAGTATGTTAGTACTTTAAGTGAGTGCATATGGCTTTTTCTTTTCTCCCATCAACGTTACAGACTTGTTTCTGTGGGATTCTCTAAAGAGCTTGTTTTCTTTTCTTTCTTTTCTTGACGTAACTCGGTATCATTTATAAATCTAGTCATTTACCCGTACTTTTATGCCCAAATAAATATTTAATCTTTAAACAAAAACGACGTATTTAAATAAAAGAGCCTTTATAAATACCATCTTTTAAACTTAATTTTTATAAATATCTTAAAAGTATGAAACAACTTAAACTGTATATCACGAGTTTTGATATCTGACCTATGTTCATGTCTAGCTCTTGGGCCGGCTTATCGAAGGTGATCTGTGACAAAAGGTGGAGGCCTTTTTGCAGTTATTGGTTTTTGGATGCCCATTTACCAAACACCCAATCAACAACAAAAGTTGCTACCAAAAACTCCAATGGACTTGATAAAACTAAAATTGATTTAAGCCTTTTTATTTTATTTTATTTTTTTTAGAAGCAGTGAACAAAAGAATGGGTAACTATTCTTTTTTATTATTATGTTTTTAAAGAGAAGAAACAAAACCAAGGAGACCCCACAAAAACTCCCTTCCTTTTTCATAAGGTGTGGATGGTCGGACAAAGTGGTAAACGATACCCTCTCCTGTTGGTCCTACCTTTTTCCTGTCTGTTATATACAAGTTTCCTAACTTTTTTTGGTTGACATAAGAATTTGTCCATTTTACTTCTGTTACATTGAAATTTCAAATATAGCTTATTGACATTGAACTTCCGTATGGTGGTACTTACTAAACATCATAAACTTCATTTTTGAAATTCGGCTCTTGTTAAGGACGATAATGTAATTGGATTAGTCCTATCATTTTCATATTATTGATATGCCTTTTTGAGTTTTGGAGAAGAAAGCCAAATCCACATGAGGTGTGTGATGCAAAGCCAAAAAAAAAAAAGAAAGGCTAGTCACTATTTGAATGACTAAACAAATACCAGCTAACGAACCGAACGCCTTTGGGTGCATTCCCGGTAAGGGGGTAGTAGGGAAAGGAATTTATCTCCTTCTCATCTCCATTTCTCCCTGTCGAAAACGTGGTCACACCATGGGCACCAATAGAAAGCGAACCCTCGACTTTCCTTCTTTCCCATTTGTAGCCCATTCTACCAGCCTTTATTCCGCATGGAGAATGTCAACTTTTGGTAATTTGGTAGCTTCTTGAGTATTACACTATTACTATCTACTAATGACTACAGCTTTACTTCTTTGTAGTAATAATTTGGACCAAAATCAACAGCAAAGTTACCTTCAATTTTGTCCAATTGGCTTTGAAAGCGATCCTCATGTTACATAAATCAATAGGAAAATTTTCAATTTAGTATTTGTGTCCTTATACATTAGGTACTCTATGTTTTGGAAGATTTTATATCGGTCCTTTGATCTTGTAAAAAATCTTTTTTTAGTACATAGATGCGTTTTTATGGGACACAAAAAAGACATAAAAAACGCATATTTAATACCAAAAAAAGCCTTTGAGTACTAAAAAAAGATTTTCTAAAAGGTCAAGGTACCGATATAAAATATTTCAAAACATAGGTACCAAATGCATACTTCAATACAACACAAGTACTATTATGAAATTTTTCCTAAATCGATCATATTGGAACGAAATAAACATATGTAAATTTAACGATCCCTAATGAATAGGAGGGTTTAACAAAACTGTTCGATGTCAATAGTATTTTTCTTTCATGCCCAACCATAAAATTCTTGAGAAAATAGATAAGTGGAAGTGGCATGGACACATGACTTAAAGTAGAGAGTGGGAAACAATAGAAGCCCCTTTTTTCCTTTAGGTGCTACCTTTTTCAATAGCTACCAAGTATGATTCTTATGAAATACTGTAGTGTTTAATAATTTGAGTTAAAATTAAAACTTTTGATTTCTATAGTATAAAGCTCTCACATGCTATAGTGTTTTTAATCAAAATTGGTTTTAATTAATGTTTCCAAACATCCTACGGGGATTTATTAAGTGTTTTTCTTTTCTCCTTTTTGCAAACTTTTCTATTGTTTTCAACATTATCCTTTCTCTTTTGCCCAGAAATTCAAATTTAAAACCTGTTCTTTTCCCAAGTCACCCTTTACAATCCTGTAGAAACTTTATAAGTCCTGTTAATTATAGGCCGGCTGTCTCCTATAGGTTATAATTATTCAAATGTTTTGGTCATGTAGCAGTGTAATCCAATATTAAGAACATTTCACTTGAAATTTTGAAAACCCCTCTTGATGTAGGCTATAATTCACTCTACGTTGAAATATTTGAAGCACTAGTTATTATTCAAACTTCAAATAACTGTACCTTTAGATATTCAAAATCTTAGAAAAACAATTATAAAACATTATTAAAATATTTCTCAAGGACAATGGTGCATGGGCAACATGATGAGTAATTAAAGTTTCTATACAGCCATTTTTCAAAATGTCCCTTTCACATTCAAATACTGCATTCCCATTGGAGTGGAGTGAACTCTCCAATATTTTGGCTTTTATCAACATGTCAACTCTGAATTGGAAATGCACCTTCAAAATGATTGTTATTATATGCTTTCTTCATATATATTTCTTCTCACGTCTTCCCTATCACTAACCATAGTGTTCCACAAAAATTTTTAGATCATGGAAGTCGTGAAAGGCCAAAAAAAAAAAAAAAAGAGGATAATGTTTACTTTTTATTTTTCAAACCAACCCTCAACCTTGTCTTTATTGCATGAAAAGCTCACCAAAAATGGGCTGGGTTGCATTTCGTTGCGTGCCATGATAGGTATCATTGTTCTCCAAAAAGGAGGGCTTATTTTGGTCAACCATGACACTAATTGCCTTTTATTCATCTTCATCAATATCTTTTTTTCTTTTTTTTTTCCAGCTCTCTCTATATGCTTAGTGTTCCATTTTTCAAAAGCTCAAATGTTATGTGAAAACTTTTGGCTGGCCCATAGTGAGTCCACATGTGTGACCCAAGTAATCAAACTACATCTGTATATATATTCAACTCCTACTCTCTTTTTTTTTTTTAAATTTCTCATCTTTAAAGTGTATAATAATCAAGGGAAGAGAAAATATTCTTTAGGGCAAGTGTCATGATATCAAACATGGTTTTCACTGCACTCATTTGATGAAACGTGATTGGTCGAGCAAGCTCATGGGTAGATGATGTCATGCATCCAAACCGGGTAATAACGTGACGGTTTAATTAAAATAAATAATTAAGACTAATTATAAACACTAAAAATTTTCTTTATATTTTCAAAATAGTTTTAGGAAATTCAAGAATATGACAATTTTAAACTTAATTAGAATAACACTAATATTAAAACATAACAAACAGAAATTACTAGATTAAACTCAAATCTGATTTAAAACATAAAATCCGCCAAATACTGTATGGGTCTCATCAGTCCCCACAACAACGCACACATAGTACATACATAAAAGAAATACAATCAAACCACAATTCAACAAAACATAATAAAAAAGCATGATTAAAGTCTCATTATTACATGCCATGACCAATAGATAACTAAATGACTCATAGGTTCCGTAAGTAAAACAGCAGCACTCAACTCAGCTGCATACTGCTAACCACCTAGAGGGGGAAAAATTAAAACTGTTGAAATTATAAGCAAAAAGCTTAGTAGGACTTGAATTCTAAAATATCGTTTATAAAGTAAAATAAATAATTCAAATAAGATTCAAAAGAATAATAAATAATTAAATAAATTTTATGCTTACCATTCATGTCATGTGATTTATTTCAAATCATACATTAATATTTTACTGTGTATAAATCATAAAGTAATCACCACCGTAGTAGCTCAGATAGGATTTTGGGACCTGCCCAAGGTCATTCTTTGCATGACCTAATCTTTGTGTGTCATCATGCACTTAAAACTCAACCAAACGAGGATCTTAGACCGTTTGGTGTTTGAAAACTGACTAATCATTGTATTTCACTTGGTATACTAATACCGGGATTTTATTATATGCTTATCACCATTTACTCGATATGCACATATTGAAAACATTTGAAAATATTTATGTACTATTCAATTCTTAAAAACATATTAAGAATATGAGATGTGTTCAAAATACTATTTAAAATCATAGCTATCAAGAAAGGGGGTTTAGAGTCCTGCCTTGATCTTTAATATTGACTATGCCTACTTTGCAAATCCCGTCTCCTTAAACGTTAGCTCCAGGAGACAGCTAGCAACCTTAGGTGTAGACTCAATTTATTAATGTCCAAACTTGATCAGCATCTTACATTAGTATGGGATTTCATGGTTACTTAATGTGCTTTTCCTAATTATAATACTTCATTTATTTACATGACAATCAAACATAATTTGGGATACATTAACAATGGTTTTTGATTAGTAAAACAAATGAAAACACACTTAGAATATAATTTGGAACAAAAAGGGTTTAGGTGGCCAAAAACTGGGTTCCCAGTACAGTGCGGTTGACCGCGTGTCTCGTAGTGGTGGGGTTGACCATGTTACATTGGCTGTGGTTGGCGGTGTATCGCAAATAAAAGCAATCTGTTTCAAGCTCCCGAGCTCAGACTGAGTTCAAGCCTTTCCAAGTCAATTCTAATGCTTCTAAAACATGTTCTCAAGGTTCATAAACACTATATGAATCATATAATCTTATTCTCATGTACATGCAACTGAGTTTCACCATTATTCAAAAAATTTTCATATTTATTCCGAAAATGAACAAAACAAATGTAAAAACAAATTTAATCCATTTTTAGTTCGAATAAAACTTGGATTTTGTAATCATCCTACCATCTCAGATAAAAACGTAGTTTGTGTTTATTAGTCTTAGATCATAACATGCAAACTTTAATTCTTGACAAACATGCACAAAACATAGCTGCTCAAAAATAAAAAAATACTTAGACATATATACATGAATTTGAACACAAAATCAGAGATGAAAGCTTCGTACAGTGAGTCTAAATTATGATAAACATTTCTAACCTCAATTGAACGACTTTATACTGAGTTGGTGGCTACAAAATGCTTTTGTTTTGGCTAAGAGAATGAAGGCTTGTTTCTGAGTTCTTGAAATATAAAAGGAAGAAAGAAAGAGAGAGACGTGAATGAAGGGGAGAGAAAGAGTAGGTGGAGGTTCTAAATTTTTGATTGTTAAATCAAAATTCCCAAGATGGTTTAATCCAAAACCATAGGCTATTTGTTGGCTTTAGAAATAGGCGTCTTAAGGCATTGTTCATTTCGCGTGGAGAAGGTATTCTAAGTTCTACACGTGAATTGGACTAAGTGAGTGTTTTGTTTCTTTTCTTTTTTTCTTGTATAAATGAATTAAAGGAAAAATATTTTAATTTAATCCAAAACCATGGGCTGTTTCTTCGCTTCAAAAATGGGCCTCTCGTGGCACTTGTTCATTTTACTTGAAGAGGGTATTTTGAGTTCTACACGTGAATTGGTCTGAGTGAATGCTTTGTTTCTTTTCTTTATTTTTTATATAATTGAATTAAACGAAAAATGTTTTAATTTAATTAGAACTGATTTGTAAATAAAATGATATGCCAGAATTTACTTTTAAACAATTCAATAATTGCTAAAAATAAAATAAAGCAAACAAGATAAATAAACAAATATTATAAAAAAATTAATTAGAGATAAAATTTTAATTAAGCATACTAATTTATCAATTTTGTATACTAATTATGATTAATTAAAATTAGGTATCACATATGAATGAGACTTTTTTTTTAATTTTTTTTTTGGGCAACAAGATAAAGTGTCGGCAGAGAGAGAAGTAAAGATGTATTTTGATAGCAATATTTGTGTCATGAATAATCAGAGAAAAAATCGTGGGATCAAAAACACCTTGCCACGTGTTTGAAATTGTTGAGCTTAAAATCTTTTAGTTGGATTGTACAAATGATTATGATGTAACTCATTAAAGCCTAAATAGAATGTATTTTCACGTCCAAGTATCTATGAACCAATTGGTTTCTTTCGGCTTGAAAGAAGCAAACATGCTTTTGTTTTTACTGTTTATCCTATTCTAAGATAAATAGTGCTTTTCACTTCTATTACCATTTTTGGTAATAAAAACAATTAGTAGTTTATAACTTATAAGTCTCGTTTATATATAGTATACCAATTCGTTAATATATCATGAAGCCATTTTTTTATTAAATAATGACACCGAGTCTTTATTATAACCTATTCTACTGAACCAGCTTCTTTATTTTTGGTACCAACATTAAGAATTGTTTTCCTTTACTTGGAACATTGGCCTTTATTCATTATTTCATTAAATCAAAAATTAAAAAGAAAAAAAAAGAAAGGACAAAGGACGTGTTCATTTATAAATGAGATGATATTGTTTTGAGAACAAATGTGTGCCTTTTTGGAAGAAGGTGTATCTTTGTTCCAAAGACCTCAAATAAGCACTAACCGAGAGCCACTTCAACATGAAACGGAAGGAACTTTCGATCATTATATGGAAGACTAATTAACGCAATGATTTCCAATGTAATGGGAAGTATAACAATTATGAGTTGTTTAGTTTTTACATGCTGCCAATTTGGCATCCTCTCATTGGCTAGTTAGGCCAAGTACCGTAGAACATGTTGATTATTAAATATTGCCTCATCACAAACACATTTCGGCAACAACAAATTGAAAGAGAGATTTTTGACAATACTGGATTATACAAAATGTGGATCACGCTTTTCAAATTTTCAATTTGCTTATCATTACCTCCTCTCAAAAAGTGGAAAAATGCATTTATGTGTTGTTCTAATGTGGAATTATTAAGCCGAAGTCGAAGTGTTCATGTACAATATTGAGCCGAAAAGGAAACAAACAAGAAAACATCATAAAGCAAAAATTTCCCAGTAATATTCATTGCTTATCACTCATCTATCAGACAAAAATCGCCGCGAATTTAATTACTCATTGCTATAAATTTTGAATTTCGAGACTAGATAAGAAGACTTGGTGTGCAGTAATTTTCTTGTTTTAGTTATAAGTTGAAAGTGTTGGCTATTTGCTATGAGCAATCCTATTTAACCCTATGCGGTTATAATTTAGCCTATTATTAACAAAATAGTAAGATTTGGTCTAAAAAATAAACTATATACTCAATGGGCCTATAGTTTTGTAAGTAAAGAGGCTACGGGAATGAAAAGAATTTTTCTTTTGCTGTTTTAGCTTTTCCTACTATTTTTGAGGACTCTCTACATATAAATGCACACGCTATGATAAAAGTTTAAGAATTATACCTCTTTTATGTAGAGAAACATGAAAATATTGACATGTAGGAGCATATATATATAATTACTACAACAAATTTGAGATTATATGACCCTTATTTAACGACCGTTTCTAAAAAACCGTCGTGATAAGGAAAAAAAAACGCGACGAGTTACGCCCGCGAAGACGAAAACCGTCGTGGTAGTGGCAGGAGCTACCACGACGGTTTTTTTTAAAACCGTCATGGAAGGTGGAAAGCCTTCCACAACGGTTTTTAGTAAAAACCGTCGTAAAATATTGTACATGTTTGAAATTTTTAGTAGTCGTCAAAATTTAATCTTTCACGAAGGTTAAATTTAGGCGAAAAACTAAAATTGTCAAACCTCAGGGCTTTCCACGATGGTTTTTAGTAAAAACCGTCGTGGAAGGCCTACCACGACTAAAAACCGTCGTGGAAGGCCTACCACTAAAAACCATCGTGGAAAGCCTACCACGACTAAAAACCGTCGTGGAAGGCCTACCACGATGGTTTTTACTAAAAACCGTCGTGG
>CAMOHE010042876.1:0-78060 GCA_946598075.1 Artocarpus hirsutus | reverse complement strand
TTTATTTTTTCAGCCATAAATCTGTATCGGAAACTGTCGGTAGTTTTTGGTACCTTTTTATTTTACCGTTACGAGGCCCAACAGTAGGAAGGCCCTTTTTGTAATAGGAACTTTTTCCTCCTTTTGTTTCTTTTGAATTTGAAGAAGGAATATCCCTTAAAAGAATAGTCATTTCAACGCGCCCAAAATCCCCTGACAAAACATTGTTTCGTAATTGTTCACGGGTGGCATCCGGTTAACTAACATGATACTTTTATTTTTATTTTATTTTTTGCTTTGCAAGCGGAGGGGGATTATTGGATTTCACTTCGTTGATGCCCGAATTTTCGCAAGGCATAAACCTAAGCCCATATCCCGTGATGTGGCCTAAGGTATGGTAGTCGTTGCGTGAACCCAAGTCACGCTTCGGGGATCTCTAAATGAGCTGTAGTTTGGAAGACCAAGAAACGTAAACGGGCTTATTTATTTTGCCTTATTAGACTTTTGGCTTGCTTGGAGAGGCTTTAAGTCTACAAGGAATTAGAATAAAATGAGTTGTCGAGGAAGTTAACCTCAAGTCAGCCTAGAGGTATCATAACCCACTCTTAGAAGAGTGCTTATTAGGGTCAAACTGGCCCACCTAACGTAGTCGTCCCACCAAGTAACTTGACCCAATCAACCAAGTAGGTCACTTGAATTGAGGAAAAAGCAGTAGGAAACAACAAAAATGACCTTTCCTTTTCACTTACAAGTCAAACTAGGAATCTCTCCCAAAAATACAAACTTGCACAAAAAGGGGAAACATCTTTTTAAGCCTTATTGCCCCTTCTTACGCCACCTACTATAGTATGCATGTCAGGTGGCTTTGCATGAGTCAAAACTAGGTTGAGAATCTTTTCAAAACCTCTTAGAGGGAGTTTTCTCGCGTTGGGTGACTACCCCATTTGGCCTAGAGTGATAAACTTTGGCTGAAAATCATATACCTAAGGACCTAGAACAGCAAGGCCTCAACTAAACCAAAAAATCCCTAGTCTCTCAAGGCCTACCATCTTTGCTTGCAAATACCCACCAGCCAAAAGGCACTTTATCAACTCACACATCATCACAGTCATCACTCAACACATTACATGAACCCACAAGACCATTTTCAGCCCAAAACAGTAGCCATACCTCTAGAAAATGCCTCTTTCAACATGGAAATACTCTAATCCTCTCATCCAAAATCAAAAGATCCATTGTTTTTGATGAGATTCCTCTAAAACAAGTTTCTAGGTATTTCTCCCAATGATGTCAATAGAGCAATAAACTTTCTAGTGAAACACCTTCCATTAAGACTGAAATGCAAATATCCATGACTATACTGAACTTCCTCAGGTCAACTCCGTCTTTGATGCAATAAACAACTTCACTTGAGGTGTCGTGTTCTCTTACTTTCTCACACAGCTAGCCTAATAGACTTGTCCTCGCCTCCACAAACCAGTTACGTTCCTCTCTTACACCGTCTGCTCGCTTAGAGGTCTCCTTCCGTCAAGTCTTCATTGCTATGGGCCTAGAATCATAAAGGTTGTCGCCCTTGGAAACTCCTCTCCTTAGGGTCATCTAGGTTTAGCTCGTACCAAGTTAGAACCAATACTTGCTGCTTGCAAAGACGACGACTTTGACCGCTTTTCATGTCAGGGATGTGATCTCACTCTCATCGGTCTCTGTCACCCGATGCACTACCACCGTACGCCTCACTTGGACCAACTAGAAGAGACAACAAAAACGTTGCCCTTCACGTCAGCAGGCCCGTCATAAAAGAGTCCCCACATTTCGCAACCCCAAAGGCTACCATGGTAATCGTACTAGGAATATAGCTCAAAGCAATGAGTCGTGGATCCGTTGGCAAATTATGAAGGGAAAAGGGAAGAGGGAGAGAAGAAAAATCACTGTAAACACAATCTTCTTTATTTGATGAAAAACTCGGTGAGCACCTGTTAAATCACTATAAATCTTTAATAAAGCGAAAGGGCACCAGAGGTGTCCTTCCCCACAAACGTGGACCAATATGTAGCTGCCTACTTGTTATTGATGTGGAAGTGTCAAGTAATCATTATGGGACCCACTCAGTAGATAATTTGCTTTCATCTTCTCTCCAAAACCATCCCCTGCTCTTTGACGAAAGCCTGCAAAAGTTCTTCTGAAAATGACGAAAGCCTCTTTTTCTTCTTGTGTTTCCCTTACCCTTTTTCTTCTCGGAATTCACCACAAGTTTTTTTTTTTTTTTCTTTCTTCTTCTTCAGAGTTTTAACGTTAATTGTTAAAATGTATTCTGTTATATATATATATATATATATATATATTATATCTCAAAGAGTTTAAATAGAAGAACCTGAGAATGAAAACGGCAGCAACACGCTTTACTATTATTTTGCCATTTTGCGTTAAAGACAAGGCTATGACCAAGATAATGTACCGGGCATCAAACTTTGGGTTTGAAACGGAAAAAATTAAAAGAAGTTTAGAAGTTTCTTCTGTGTGGTAATCTTGGGTAAAATTCCCCTCTTTTTTCTCATATCTCCATCGAAGAGGTTTGCAAAGAAGAGACCAAATCATACGCACATCCGAAAAAAATTTTCTGAAAAAAAAAGAGAAAAAACAAATGGGCTTTTTCAAGGAACAAATGTCAAAGATTTATTGCAATTGCAGTAATTTTTTTTTTTTTTTGAGGTTACAGAAAAGCATTATTAAATTCTTTAAAATAACCGTGATATAAGAATCTTATTTACAATATGCAAATTCTAAAACAAATCTGACAAGAGGCCACACAAAAATAATAAATCCAAATAGAAAATCATAATTAGATAGAAATTATGCATATCAAACCTATTACCACTATATACAGATAGAGATCTAAATATATATCTTTATTTATCCAAAACGAAAATAAGACAGATAAAAATTAAAAAAATCCTGGCAGAGAGGGCTTCCCAAGAAAAAGATAGTTGGAATTTGAGATGAAAATGAGGAGAGAAAAGAAAAGGAATTGTTCAATTAGAGAAAAGAAAAGGAATTGTTCAGTTAATGAAGGCAAAAACATAGAAAATTATTAATACAAACATATGATGGATAGGTTTCTTTGTAAAAAATTAATAATTTCTCTGCCGTACAATTATAGAAAAAAGGTATTTTTTCAAGACATTTACAAAAAAATGGATGCCCCCCTGAGGGAAAAAAAAAGATGTTTACTGAGAGGAGAAATTATTTAGGAGAACAGGGCTTTGTGTTCCGCAAAACACAAAAAGTAGACAGAAGATACCTCATAAAAACCCACGAATAGCAAAACCCAATGGAAAAAGATTGCCCGGATCATTTTTGTTATGTAAATATACAAGCCGATGTTTAAGTTAGGCAAACAATTATGAAAGTAAAGAATAACAAAGTTTTAGGAAGAGAGTGAAGATAATTCTAACTAAAAGAAAATTCGAAGATTAACTTACAATTTTGAATTCAGTTTAAAAAAAATCCAAAGATAAACAGGAATTTGAGTTTAATCACTGTCTAAAAATCACACATCATCTTATATATAGAAATGCCAAGAAAAATTTGGACTGAAAATCCTTATATATATATATATATATATATATATATATATATATATATATGAACGAATTCGCAGATCGGTAGATACAATATAAACAATGTTCAACATTTTTGCACAACATTTTGACATTCACCGATATTCGTTGTGAATTACACATTATTCAGAATACACACACACATATAATGATATCTCCATGAATCCTGTGGACAAGAAACTATCTTCTTCAAATTGCATTTATTAATTTACTCAACACAACAATGTTATTAACTTAGTTATTACTCAACAAAATGAGATTCGTCATTGTATATATGGACACACACACATATGAAACTTGTATATGCTTATAACTTGTTTACCTTTTAGTTTAAATACGCTATTATAAACAAGAAAAGCACTATCCACCAATCATCTTTCTTCCTTCTTTCTTTCTTTTCTTTTCTTTCTGTCTTTCTTTCTTTCTTTTTTTCCTCATTATTTTGTGTTACTTTAGCAGCCGACGGTTCACGTGACATTCGACAAAACATACAAATAATAGTACTATAGCTTCTATCATATTCCTTTATTTGCATTATTAAACGTTATTACCCTTTTTAGTGCACAAAAAATCCTACCACACATGCATTACATTGCTCGCCGAAAGAAAAACCATAAGAAATGGAGATCAACCAAACTAATGGTGATCTAAGTCTTGTTAAAATATAAAATTATTGTTGACCCATATTCTACTAATTTAAGTCTTTTCGTACTCATATGATCTCATATTCTCAAGGAGAAATTTTATTAATGCTATATTTTGAAACTTATTTTTTATAAATACCACATATGTTTAAGCATAGTACAGCTTCAACATAAATATGTGTGACATCAGTTTTTTAAGCATGGCACTACTTTCTTAAGTATGACATGTGTACACATTTTTTTTTTTTAAAAAGAATGGCGTAAATTATCAAACTCCAAATTTTTTGATACTTGGGTCCATATTTTAAGTATTTGGACAATAGTGAATTTTTAAACGAATAAAATAAATATTAAAAACTTTTAAAACATTATCCACACTAATATGTTAGTTATTAATAACTAGAGAGCATACTTATTTAACATGAGATCTTATAACTCCCTAGCTTCTTTTATGTGTTAAATTCTAATGAATTTAAATGTTAAATGCTTTTTTAGGGTAAAATTGCAACCAAGTCAATTGATTATGATCCATGCAAAATTAAATTCATTTTTGCTCTATGATTTTCCTTCATTTAATTTACTGCATAGACAAAAAGTTTTAGGGACCTTTTAATAAATTTATTTTTGGGACCTAAGGTATAAGAAATGGACGCTTTAAGAGCTAGTTGTTCAAATGTTTGAAATGGGGACCCAAATGTCAAGAAAATGAGGGTTTGAGGACTTAGCTGTCTAAAATTTTAAATTAAAGACCCATGTGTCAAATATCTAAAGACTTTGGGTCTTTTAAGTGCAAAATATTCACCCAACATTTGCCCATTGCCTAGCCCACATGTGAAGAGAATTGTTAAAGTATATAAAAACTGCACGACGTAGGAAATTTACGAGAGTGGAGACCTGACAATTTTTGAAATATTTTAGGAACAGGAAAATTATATAATAATTATTATCATGATATTCATGTTTTATTCTATGTAATCAATATTCACGTTTTATACTCCATAATCATATAGTAATTATTTTAATTACATTAATTTTGACCATTTGTAAGATTTTTTTTTTTTTTTATATATGTTGCAACAATATAAACCGTAAAATTCTGTAATATATCTAACCTTTTCTATAATAAAGTAAAAAGTTATTGGCCCACCTTCACTAGCTGAAGCTTCAATTTTGAGATGGATTGGTGAATTAACAAGCCTACTTTTAGGGCCACTTTACGCCCAGGGTTCTTTAAACTGTTGTCCCCCATCTTTTATGCTATTTTGTTTCTAGTTTATCCCCTCTCAAATCTTTTAATTGCATTATCTACATAAAATTTCTTAAAAGTTCAATTATACTTTATATTTCAACTAAAGTTCAACTATGATATGCTATGTATATTTATTATTTTTGGAACTCTAAATTATAAAAAGTGCCCACTGAACTCTATTATGATTTATGAACTTAGTTTATTAGGAAGAAGAAAAAAAAGTATACAAATGGATAAAACAAACGTAAAAGAGATTTTTTTTAAATGTAACTTTATTATTATTCTTGTTTAAAATTTTAGTTTCTTTGCGTCTGTAAAAAAATTTACGAAGTAGTCAATATGAGGAAGTCCTTGGGCCTTTTTTGGGATACCAGGACTAGATACGATTATGAGGACTAGATTGAATTGGATATGATTTGATAAGATTATGCTAAATACTATCCTATGTTTGGTAAACTATTTAATTAGACACAAAAAAAAAAAAAAAAAAAAGAACCAATCTAGGTTTGTGACATCTTTATATAAGACTAAATTAAAAATAACAATTATGAAAAAAAGCTTCATTAAAAATTAATTTGATTAAATCGCTAACATGAAATAATAAATCCACTCAACAATTAGGCAATAGCAAAAATTGAAAAGATTAAAATTAACTTAAACTTAAATATTAGTTACAAAAGAGCTACTAAGAAAACTTTTTTATTTATTCCCTTAAAAGAAACTTTTATTATTATTTCGTTTGAAAATAAACAGTTTATTTAGAAAGACGCCAAGAAGTGTATATTAAAAAAAAAATCAAGATAATTAAAAATGAATATGGGGATCAAAATAAAATAAGTGCATAATCTCGCTGCCAAAATAAAAGAATTATTACGTTACACAAACAAAAAAAAAAGTATAGTAAAAAGAATCCGATTCCGATTACGTTATGTACGTTGCATTAATGTTTATAGTACTTGTACATTGTGTTTTGCACTTCAGAAGCAGCACCCGCGCTTTTGTTCTTTGCACCACCTATATTTATTCTATTTTTTTTATTAAGTTCACAAGACCAAAATAACCCAAACATTTTTCTCACCCAAATTTTATCCCAAAAAGGAAAAAAAAAAAATCTTCACAAATGGATACCCAAATGCCAATCTTCATATACTTATTTGTGTCACCACCTTTCTCCACCCTTCCCTCTCCTCCACCCAACTCTGCCACTCAGAAGACAAGGTAGCCCTTGTACAGATCAAGAAGGCTTTGAACAACCCTGATTCGGAAATCCTCACCTCGTGGGACCCACAAACCGACTGCTGCAACTGGGCATCCGTCGAATGCGACCCAATTACCAGCCGTGTGAGTGCCGTCATAATCACCAACGATGCCCATCTCTCGGGTCCTATCCCACCAGCAATCGCCAAGCTCAACAACCCCAAGACCTTGGTAATAAACAACACTGCCACCTTTGGTCCCATCCCGGACTGCCTAGGCGAACTCAAGAGCCTAGAGGCTATCGACCTCGGTCGGAACCGCCTCTCGGTCGGAACCGCCTCTCAGGACCGATCCCGAGGTCCATTGGACACCTACCACAACTGTTATGGCTCAACCTCAGGTGGAACGAGCTAGCGGGACCCATCCCGGACACGTTCCGCGAATTAAAGAAGCTACAATATCTAGACCTTCTCATGACAAGCTCTCGGGACAAGTTCCAACCTCGTTGGGTCCATCAAGGGTATTAACTACCTCGACTTGTCGTGGAACAGGCTCGAAGGCCATGCCTCGGCGCTCTTCGTCGGACCCAAAAAGGCGAGCCTCGTGTTGCTTGATCTGTCCTGGAACTTGTTTGAGTTCGATTTCTCAAAGGTGGAGCTCCCTAAAAGCTTGTTGTATTTGGACAGTAACCACAAGAAGATATTTGGGAGAATTCCTGAGGGGATAAACGACGTGTCGTTGTATCGATGTGAGTTTCAACAGGTTGTGGGCAGATTCCGCAAGGAGGCTCCCTCCAAGGATTTGACTCCAAAGCCTTCCTCCACAACACTTGCTTGCGCGGTCAGCCGCTCGTACCAAGCTACAACTCGGGGGTCCTTGTGCAATCTGACTGATCTAATTATTATATGTCGTTTTTTTTAAGGTTAATTAATATAAGAACGTGTATGTGTTGTGAACTGCTAATATATATACATATATATGTATACATATATTATATATATATATATATATATAAGCAATTAATAACATGGTTTAAAGCTATTTGGTATGTATGTAACTCTTGGTCTTTGGTAATATATGTCATGAGGCCGCTTTCTTTGGTAAGATCAAGGAAAGAAAATAGGAAGGAATAAAGGCATATGACTAGGTAAGGAAAATGGAAACAAGGAAGAGGATTGTTCTCTTATAGTGTTCGGGATGGATTTCTTTTTTATAGTGGGAGAAATAATATTGAGGTTCTTAATTTGAAGGATTTGAGATCTCTCACCGAATTCATGTCTCTCTCTCTCTCTCTCTCTTTTTAATATCTCTTACCAAACTTAATCCTTCTACTGATCCCCTTACGATAAGAGTCGCTCAAACATAAGGAACTTTGGCAAAGACCCAAGGCCCCGGGTCGAGCCAAGGTCCTTAAATTAAAAAATGAAAAGGCATTTTAAGAAGAAAATCCATTTGAAAGAATTTTTTTTTTTATTTTGAAAACTATTAAAACTGAAGTTGTACTTTTTCTACATTTTAACTAAAAATTACAAATAAGATGAGAATAGAATCTAAATTTTATATAAAAAAGAATATGTAATTCGTAGAAAAAAATAATTTCACAATATAAATAATAATATAATACAATTAGTTGAAGGATGTATTCTACTTAATTTTTTTGTCCAAACCAACTAAAATTAACATTTTGACAAACGAACTAAACATAAGTTTCAATTATCAATTGTTGTACTAATTCATTTTTTTCTAACCAATATTGGTTTTAACTTGGTTCCATATTAGCAATTATTAGAATTGTGTTACGATTTGAAAAGCTTAGCCATTCCACCAAAGACTATTGAGTAGATCCAACACATAGAAACCGAATTTCGGTTTGTGGTTGAGAGTGCCTAGACGCTCCAAGGGTTGTAGTGGAAAGTGAAGGTCGGAGAGATGATCCGAGGAAACTTCTCTGTCACACCAGAGCGCTGGCTTCAGCCCAAGAAGAGATCTGCGGTGCATGGCTTGGTGTGCAATGGCCATGGCATGGGGGGGAGGAACATAGGCGGCCATTGCCCTACCTGAGGTTGATGCAGCACACAGCAATTTGGTGTTAACAGCTCTGCTTGTTAATAAAAACGTGTGTACGTATTGTAGTTTAACTTATGATCTGCGCTAAATTTTTTATTAGTGTGACAACGAGTGGACAAATAATTTAGGTCAAGAGATTTAAATTCATTAAATCATAAGTATGTGATATCACTAAATTTAAGGAAAAGAGATAAGCTTATAATCACCAAAAATTTCACGACTCATTAAAGACAAAGAAGTCAATCCATCATCCTTCAAGAATTTTTACCAAGGGAAAAATTAATCAGGACTACTTAATTGTCAATTAAAGTTGTATGTTAATCGAAAAGAATAATTGCAGAATAGATTATTGTCCATGTATAATAAAGGCAAAAACATAATAAACTAATCACAGAAACATCTTGCATTTAAAAAAAAAAGACAATAAATCTTTGTTGTACAATTATTGATTGAAAAGCACATTAAGCTTTTTGCTTATGTAGGTGGGGGAGAAATTATTTAGGAGACCCAGCACGGCGTACCAAAATTATCTTATCTATACATAAAGGAAGGGGGAAAAAACAACTGATCCAATACAATTTCCTGTGGTTTAATTTGATAATATCGTGCTAAACATTTCAAAAATAGGTATATATTCTTTCTTTTTAATAAAAAAAAAGAAGAAGAAAAAGAATGTATAACTTGCAGAAGAATATTATAAAGTTAGCAGTCATAATTCCATTGAATAAAAGATTATAAAAGGTAAATAAAAAAAAGAGTCAACTAGCCCAATGGACAACATGTACGCAGGCAAAACAGCTTACAAACTTAAAGATAAAACTAAAATTAGTGGAAAAAGAACGAAACTTTTTAAGTTAGAAGATCTACTCTTTCACTCAAAATAGCGAGGCGCAAAAGATGCTTGGGTTATTTGTTTTTTCATTTAATGTATTTTACGTTTATTCAGACATTGTAATTTTAGTTTTGGATTTCATCGAATTTATACATTTAGATTAGATTAATACACAAATTTATACTTTATTTCAGTTAATAGTTGATTTTAATTTTTAAAGTGACCAAATTATCCTTAAATAAAATAGAAAAAAATTAAAAATTTTAAAAAATAAAAATAAAAATAAAAACACACAAAACACCTATTTTGAGTTATTCTATACTTATTTGAAGTCAAAAATCTTAGTATAATTTTTTTTAAATTTGTAAAGTTCTATTATTTTTCAATTTGAGAGTATTTTGACCAATTTCTTATGTCAAAATTGAATATTGATTAGGAAAAGATATAAATTTGTATATTAAATCAAATCTAAAAACATTAATTCGATGAGATCTAAAATTGAAGGTATAGATTTTGAATTAACTTAAGAAAGAGGGTATAAAAAGATAAATAACCCTATCTTTATCAAAACTCCCAATGGTAAAATCTGTTGGGAAAACTGTCTAAAGAAAAAAGAGTGTGATTTCCCACAAGCAACAATTGACAAATGTGAATTAAACTACAAGGTTATGTTTAGTACACTATATTAAAACACCGTATTGTGTAATAATACCAGTGTATGATCATTGTATTGAGTAAGTTAATATAAATAGTTAATTAATACAATCTATATGGTATTATACAATATGACCAATTTTTGGTGTATTGTATTGCATTTTTTTTACACTAGGTCCATGGTTCTTGTCAAGGTTAGGTTCAACATGAGGTGGGGTTAAGGCGACATGGGAAACCTATAATTTTCTAAAAATTGAGGACAAATTTATATTTTTTAATAAATTATATTTTTACCTCATATTGTTTTAAATTTTACGTTTGACTCCATAATTTTTAAAAATTTATATTTTGGACCATTGATTTTGATAAAATTATATTTTGACCCTACAACTTTTAAAACATCTATTTTGTTCCCTTAAACTAAAAAAGTTATATTTTGACCTATAACGCAACATGTCATATCTCAAATACTGTATTATATTATGACAATACATTATAAGACAATCCAATTCCTTATACAATACAACACAATATGGTCTATCGAACATAGTCTAAATATTATCTTGATAGGTGGTCCTAATCATACCCTCACTTGACTATTTGCACCCCTTTAAATAAATTTTCATATTACAGAAAACCTTGAATATAATGAATAAAAAGGACAACTATAATTGACGTAAATACATAATTAATTCTTTTTTAATAATAGAAACTAACTATACATCTTTTTTTCCACCTATATATAATTTCTCTAAATAAGCAAATTTCCTAATGTATAAATCTTGCGCATTTTTTTTCGTGCTATATTGTTCTTTTGTTTTATAATAAGGTTTGAGTTTGGTTTGTCGAAAACATTAATTATCAATTATTCCTTTGTTATATTAGATGCAATGCTCTGTTGTTTGTTTGTTTGTTGATTGCTCTGCTGTTTGTTTGTTTGGTTTTTTTGTGTTGATTGCTTATCTTTTTTTTTTGTAAATGTAAGTAGTAGATATAATACTTTTCAACGAAATATAGTAAATATATTTTCTTTAATTTGTAAATTTACTTTATGTATGAAAATACTTCATGCCTAAAGCTTCAGAAAAAAAGAGAGAGACAGACAAATAATATTATTAAAATAGTGAAAAATAAAATGGTGGGTGTAAAAAGAAAAATAAAGTGGGAGGTAGTAGCAATCTTGGGGGTAGTTTTAGAGCAATAAGGGTGTGCAATAAGTATATTTCATTTGTTAAAAAAATAAAAAAAAAGGTGTATTTAGAAAGGGGTATGAAGGGTTAAAAGAAAAGTGCAAAGAGAACCAACCTATTTTGATTGATGGAAGCAAAAATCGACTGGCAAGCAATGCCCTTATTTACCACATAAGGAGTGCTAAATACACTCTATTTTAGACTCTCTCATATTTTTTTGACGTATGTCAATCTAATTTTCTCAAACAAAAATAATTCTTATTTAAAAAAATAAATTTACAAGAGTGTGATCCCTCCTATTTAATATACCAGTCCCTACACTAATATTAATAACGCCGATTTTTTTTTTTTAATTAACCCACACATGTTACGCAACTAAGTATTTAAGGGAGAAAAAGAAAGCCAAATAGATCACTTTATAGGTAAAGAGCATAACAAAAAAAAGAATGTAATAAAAAAAAAATACAAAAGTACTGCAACCCAGTAAAGCGATATATACACACACTTTCGAAATTATATGACAGGCACAAACAAAAAAACTATTAAGCAAAATATATCGTCTTTTAAAACACATGTATCTTTAATTTTTAACAGAGGCTGATAAGGTGTTTGACAAGGTGGTTAAAACTGTTAGTTAGAACTGTTTTTATTATAATATATAAAAATTTCATACTGTTTGTCATTAAAAAAGTGGTTTAGACCACTAACTGTCAAACACCACATTAATCGTCAACAATTCTTTCCATTTTTGGCCTTATTTTTGCTTCTTGTCAATGTTTTGTTTCCTTTTCGCCCTTTTCTTTTCTAATAAGGTATTTAACAGAATAGTTAAAACCATCGGTTAGAACTAATTTTACTATAGCATATGAGAGTTTTACATTGTACCTATTTTTTTTTTAATTTTTGTTGTTATATGTAAAAATTTTATATTACTTATAATAAAAAAAATAATTCAAACCATGATCTGAATCGGCCTGTCAACATCCCATAAGTTTTCCTCCCCAACCGAAAGCCGCCGGCGCAATTAAATATATATTTAGATATTGCATTTCCACTCTTTTGTTGCACGACTTAAATGAAATCAAGGGACGTAACGTGGAAATGGAACATTAACGAGATCGGACATCATGTAGGAAAGCTCGATAACTCTATACGGTGACGGTTTTCCCTCTTTTTTTTATAAAATGCATTTTTTACTTTTTATTTTTATTTTTATTTTTATTTGTTGTTTACATAGTTAATACATACGCGTGGAACGCTGGCTTTTCGACTAGTTTCACGTGATGAGCAAAGACTTGTGACAACAAGTCAGAAACGCCAAAAAAACGTCATCGAGAAAAAGGAGATAAAAAGGGTCATAGCAACGCAGTTAATTTGTTTGGTTCTACTTCAATGGAGATTCCTTGTTCGTTATCAAAAATTTTTATGAGTAGATGAATTTCTCTCCCTCTCTTTTTTTTTCTTTACTCAAATATGGAAAGCTTTCCCTTTTTACTGGAATATATATATATATAAAAGTCCTTATGAGTTTTAGAGTGAAGACAAGATAACAATGTATGTAATTATTATATTTGCGTGCTGCACAAAATGGTGTCCATCTTTTATAATTTCTACTCTCTTTTCAAATATCAGAAGGTTGTAATCTTTATGAGATTGAAATTAGAAATTGTAATATTATTATATTTTTTACCAAATAATATAAAGCTCTGAAATACTATAATAAAAAGTAAAAAATTGTTACCTGGTACTACTTTGACATACTACAGTATTTTAAACTAAAAAGTAAATTATAACCATGTTTACCAAACACCCTGTAAGTTGTCTCTGATTTTCATTTGCCCAACTTCAACTCACTTACTTCACTTACTTTATTTTATGTTTCCATATATATGTTACTTTATTTTATGTTCCATATATAAGTCAAAAGAAGCATAATTTTTACATCTTATTGATATTTAAAGTATCACCTACGACATCGATTTCCAAATAGGTTGAACATCCTGTCGGGGAAAAGAAAGAAAGAAAGAAAGAAAAAAACTAGGTCGAACTTTAAACTGCCGATGTTAAAAATTCGATGCTAAGATTAGTGGTTTCCAAAACATGGAAAACATATAAAAAAGCAAGTGGTACAGGTGATTCTTATTTCAAATTGTCCTCAGTAGTAGGAATGTGATTCTAATAAATTACAATAATTGTGATAGTCTTATTTTGTCCTCGTTCGTCGATTCCCATAGAGTTTTTGTTGCTCAGTTGACTTGATTATGATTTTGAAACCTTCTCATAAAATTATAATATTTTCATAATGTACAAAAACATTGCTTTCTTTTCAATTTTCTAATCTTTATTTCAATCGTCACAAAGTTGCAATCTTTTTATGAGACTGAAATTAGGGGATAAAAATGTCATTATACTTGTGATTTTAGATGGATTAATGAGCTTTTAACATGAATATTAATAGACGTTTATATAATTGAGTGTATGTCAAGTTGGCGCTTGCGGCTTGCGGGCGAAAAAACTAGGTTGAACATAAGGTGGAATTATACTGCGTGGAGGACGTTGATAGATATAGGATAATGTGGAAGCTTGTGAAACTATGCAAAACAGTATAAGAAAATATTGTAACATTCAAAAATTAATTAAATGATATTAGAGTGTAAAATGATGGATCAGTGTGCCATAATAAGTGTTTTAAACTCAAATTTATCATTTTGTGAAAATTAAGAAACTTTGTGTTATTTTACTCTTTTAATAATTTTAAATTATATTAAATTGTTTTTAATTGTTAATTGGAAATTTAACAAAGTAATTTGATTTAAAAACAGTGTACTGTTGTACACAATCCTGTGCAACTACTTCTCTCTTTCCCTCTATTTATTTCAACACACTCTCTCTCTTACTCTCAATCTCCCTCACGCTCATTTCTCTATCCTCTCTCTCATTCGTCATTTAACAAAGTAATTTGATTTAAAAACAGTGTACTGTTGTACACAATCCTGTGCAACTACTTCTCTCTTTCCCTCTATTTATTTCACCACACTCTCTCTCTTACTCTCAATCTCCCTCACGCTCATTTCTCTGTCCTCTCTCTCGTTCGTCTCTCCCTCTCTCTTGGTTCTCTCATTCTCTCTCATTCTCTCTCAATTTTTGAATCAAAATTTGATTTCAAGCTTTGGGATTGTGGATTGAAGGCTTGAAAACACGATTGAGCAACCACAAACTCGATTCAAGCTTCGACTCAAGGTTAGTATCGAATTTTCAAAACTTTTTCAATTTTTTAAATTTCTTGCATTTTGAAATCTAAGCATTTTTAACCTTAGAAAACCTTCAATCTAGGTTAGATGAACTTAGATCAGCTAGAATACAAACTTTGTTTCATCAAAAACGGATTTGAATCAAGATTTTTTATTTTTCTCCAATTTTTCTAATTTTTGGGTTTTTCCAAAAATCTTGTGTAAAACTTGTTTTAATCCATCAAAAAGTAAGTTACTATGTTATTCTAATGTTCATGATCATTATCCATGCCTGAGAATTGAGAAAACATGTTAGATTTGAAGATTTAGGTTCGGGAAAGCCGAGACCTGTGCGTGGAAATTTCTAGAATTTTTCAGATCGGCTGGCCGGATTCATCCGACCGGCAGGCCGAACGTGGAAATGTTTGGCCGACCGGACTTGGATTTTCGACAGGCCGAACTATGCAGTTTGGCTGGCTGAACCAGGGCGACCGGCAGGCCGACCAGGCATGGTGCAATTTTTGTGATTTTCACCCGTTTTCACTGTTTTGAACCCCGATTGAAATTTCAATTTTATAAAATGATTTTATAAACCTAAGTGGCACACTAGGACACCATGAGATGATTTAATAACCTAGGATATCTCGAGGTTAGATATTAATAGACCTAGTTTTTATTTAAGGTTGTGTGTGGATCCGTGGAGCTAACGTATAGTAGATTGGGATTACATGGTGGGACACCGGCACGAATATCGAGGTAGGACTTCTACCCCTTCTTTGGTAGCCAATTTTAAATGTTTTGGCCTTAAAGTGATTTTTAATAAAATGTTTTTCAATGATTGGTTGAAAAAGGATTTCTTGTTATCTGTTTTCCTTAAACAGTAGATTGAGGTGTTTTTTATAATGAACCTCATAATAAATGTTAATGATTACATTTGGTAAATAGAAAATTTAATTATAAAAATATATATGGGCATGATGCCATATCAGAGATCGTGTCGTGTAGTGAACGACCTTGGGGGCAGGTCCTAAAACCCAGCTGGGCCACTTTGGTGGTGAATATCATGGTTTGCCTGAATTAATAAAAAGATACTCTTGATGAACTATTTCCAATATACTTTTGAAAAATGAAAGTACTTATTTGATTTGATTTTATTTATTATTTATTAAGAAATGTTCTAACAAACTGTTTATCTGTTTATTTTTTTTTAAATATAGTCCTATTGAGCATTTCGCTCACATTTTACTTGTTTTAAAATCTTACCCATATGTGGATATCAGCTTAGGATCGGAGATGAGTCCGCTGACTGGACCTACGACCAACAGAGGATTTTGGTAGGTTGTATCATGTAAATTCAAGGCATGTAAATTCTTAACTCTCTTTTCTTTGGACTGTGGTTGTATTGTAATATTGTCAGCACATGTGTGTGCACAATATGTGGGCCAGTGGAAGCCATACTCACTTCACCACATATTAAATTGTTTTATTTGTTCTCTTTATTTACCTGAATATTACAATTGTTCATTTTAAATAAACGATTTTTAAATTATCACATTTTATTTATAAATTTAATTCTAAAACCCTGTTTTTAAGTAAATCCTTATTTAATTAACTTAATTAATCCTCCACGTCACCTCTCGTACCCGGGGCGTGATAAATATAGTCGCAGTATAGGAAAAATGTATCAGCAGTATAGGAAAACACCATACAATGTAAATTTAAACTGTTAAAAGATGATGTAGGGCCTACTTGGGGACACCTCAAAGCTGAAAAAATCCACATCATCCCCTTGTAGAACCAGTTATAGCCATGTCTTTAGGAGCAATTTTTATTTCAATTTAGTCCTTAGGTGATGTCTTTAAATAACTAAGGACTTATTTGAAAGAAAAGTTTGGTTATTCATCATAAACTTGCTCCTGTTTCCACCATGAAAACCAGCCCTCCCAAGCTAGTTTTTCCTCAAATTTTTGTTGTGTCTAAAACCTCCAAATCATGTTTTAAAGCAAAATCAAGTATGTGGAGGAAGAACAATGAAGCCTCAAGGTAAAAACTTGAACTTTGCTTTGGGTTTTCAAAGTTAAGCTTTGAGTTTTGCATGGATTTTTATAGTACGACTATGAACTTAATGTCAAGGGTTTTGAGAAGCTTTCAAGTGGTAAAAGAGAGACTAACATTTCAGAATTGTTTAGGTAATGTTCTAGTCCTTGAAACCAACTAAAAGTTCATGGTTTTTCAATGATACCAAGTGTTTGTTCTAAATTAGGGACTATGGCATCTAAGAAAAATACTATAGCATGTGTAGGTTATGTGTCATATTGATGATGATGAGATTGATAAGTTGGGAAATTAGGGTTTTGAGCAAAAACAAGAAAGTATGACAAAACTTTGTCATAACAAAAAGTTATGCATTTTTAAGGATTTAAAGTATTTGATTAAATATTTTTGGCCATGGTATGTAAAAGAAATGTTTATGGCATAATTATTTTGAGTATTAAGAATTTGATGATGTGTTTAAAAGGGTTAAAATGAGATTAAACCCTAGAGAAGCAAGTTAAAGAAAGTTATGATGCAAAAAGTGTGTTTAAGAGCACTTTTGAAATATTTAAGTGCATGAGGTCTTTAGAGGCCGAATTATTTTGGACAACTTTCATAAAGAAATCTTGCTCGAATTCTAATCGAAACAGGCTAAAAAATATTGATTTAGTTTTGGCCATTGAAAAACACTATCAAGATGAATGATTTTGGGAAAAGTTAAAATACACAAGTGTAAATCTCACCAAAAATGTTTAGGCTTGTAGGCGGTTTGTGAAAATTCCACACGGATTTAAATTATAAGTTTTACAAGATTTAATCATGAAATTTTGAAATGTAAAATGAGGAAAATTGTTTTGAAATTGTTTGAGTTAGACCAAGGGGCTTTTATAAGTTTTTATCCTTGCAAAAAAGAGATGTTTTTGTATATGATTGTTATTTTTGGTTCTGGGGGTAAAAATGTCAAGCAATTTTATGTTTCAGGTTGAAACTATAAAGTAGTGTGAAACTAGATTTTTTTCATTGAAAAACTAGCTTTTTGCACTACTGAGAGCAAGTCAATAATCCCATATTTCAAAGCCTAAAAGAAATTGGGAATTTTCTGAAAAAAATACATTAAGGACAAAATTGTCAAGATTTTTGTATTACGAGTCAATGTCATAAAGTTTTTCAAAACTCAAATTTTTATGAAATTGTTTTTTGCACCTCTAACAAAGAATTGTAAGTTTGATTAAAATAGGTTTAGAAAGTTGTTTATGACCTGTCAGGTGCAAATGGTCATTTTTCTTTGTAGAAATGGCTCAAACGAACTCTAAAACGTCTAATTTAGAAAAATATTCCTTAGTTGAAATTTTTTCGTTACTCATAAGTGTTAGGATGCTATTGCAAAACAAAGTAAAAAGAATAAACGTTTAACATTTAAGTTGTGCTATCGATCTAGGTCGGTAATTAGAAAGTTAGCTAATAGTCGAATGTTATTAGAACATAACACAAAGCTGACTAATAAAAAAGAAAAAAATATAAAGTGGGAATGCCAAAGCGATATTCAGGAGAGTATCAAACTTCATCTATGGCATAAGGAAAATGATTTTCAAATGCTATATATATGTTTGAAAAATGTTTGTTTTTGTCATGCATGGAGTTTTAAATACCAAGGTATGATTTACAACATGTTTAGTATTTGTTATGTTTATTATCTTAATCCAAGTCATATCATGTAGTATGTCCACTAAAGTTTATAGAAAGGTAAACCAAAAATATCAGCCTCCTTAATGTGAGATTTACCAGTTATGTCAAAATTATGACCTCATTGTTTGATGATCTTAAGTCTTCTACGAGCAAAGCATCATGTTATGTTAAAATTAGTCTTATGATAGATGATGTTGGTACAAACATTTAAGCCCACAAGATCAAGATATGATAAGAATGATGACAAAAAGTATATAAATGAGTATAATTAGAATCATGCATTTAGAAATTGCTTGTATTCCTTTTTAAGAAATGTCTTATGAAAATTTTTTTATGAAAGCATTTTAATTATGAAAAATGTTTTACAAGAAAGGTTTTAAAAGAAAAGTTTTATAACAAATGTTTTTTGTTTTGTGGAATATGTTTGAACTTATTAAGAGAAAACTCATTACAAGTTCTTTTATGTTATAGGCAGTACTACAAGAGACCAGCATGACTAGTTGGTGAGCTAGGTATTTCTATGAGACAGATGCGAAGGTTAAGTTATACATAACGCTATAGAAGTTTTCTGCTATTTTGAAAAGTTGTTTTAAAAAGTTTTACAAAAATAAATGTTCACTTAATGAATTTTAAGAAATGTTTTGGATGATTATAATTTTTTTTTAATATGTTTTAGTTTGAATAAGTTTAAGAAATCAAGTTTAAGCAAGTAAAGTAACGGTTCGAAAAGCCAGGTCGTTATAGTCACAATCATTATAAGACTGACACTTAGTCAGGGTAGTAATGCCAACACATGTGATTTAGATGAAATTATAAGGTTTAAAGATGGACACTTACAGGCATTTATACTGTTGAATGTGTATCAATTAGGCCCTTTGGGTTTATTGGCTCCTTCGGCAACTGCATTTCTTTTTTATTAGGCAAGGGGATTGTATTCATTCTTATCTTTAAGTAATCTCTGATTTTCATTTGTCGATCTCTAATTCACTTACCTTATTGTATATTTCCATATGTCAAAAGAATAATAGTTTTTATATCTTTTTTCGTATTCATAATAACGCCTTGGATGCCGATTACCAAATATGTTGAACATAACCTTAAAAGGAAAAAAAGTAGGTTAAACACAAAACCTCCGATTCTATAAATTTAACTCTTAAGACTAGTGGTTTCGGAACACAGAAAACATATTACGTACCAGGCGGCGCGATTGACTCTTATTTTCCCCTTTTTTTAGTAGATGCAATTGTGGTACTAGTGAATGGCAATGGAGGTTTGCAAGGGGAAATAGCAATGAAGCACTAGGAGTTTTGGCCGAGTTTCAAAGAAAAATCAACATTAGTGGTGCTTGTAACGGTATCTTTTAAAGGTAAACACAATAGAAACTATATGTTTTTTTAAACAAGACTTGTCCGATAGGGACATACTGGTGGTTTATATTTTAAAACCATTAGATCTGATTAGAATCATTTTTTTTTTACAGATCTAATAATTGAAAGGCAAATTTTCACCCGTGGCTATCTTTTCTCGATTCTTACCAAAGAAATAGGCTTTTAAAAAAAGAAAAAGATGTAGTCTTGGATTTTTTTTATTATCATTTTTAACAAGATAATGAAGTTTCACATACATTGTTAATATGAGTATTATGTTTCTAGTTGATTTTTCAAGTTAGGCGTTTCCGCTGCTGAGGTAAAATTATTGCTTCACTACTGACTGTTAGCATTAACTATGTTTCTGTAATTCTTGTCGTCTACCTTTTCCCTCGTCTATTTTTTTTAAGACATTTTCCCCATCTTTTCCACTGCTTCTTGGGCGTTATTTTTATTTTTATTAAATTAGTGGAATTCTGTAATCTGCTTAAAATTGGGCTGAATTTAGGGGTGTTCATAATCGGTTTAATCTGTTTGAAGAGATCAACCACCAACCAAACAAAAAATGTTAAAATTTTCTTAGACGGTTCAGGGATTTTGAAAATTTTAAGAGAAACATAATCACGTATATTTGATTTTATCAGTTTAGTTTGATCATTTTAGACTTTTTCTTAAAATAAGGCAATTTATTTGGTGAAAACCGAAAAAGATCTCTACTGGTGATTATTTGTTTTTTTAACTGTCAAATTTGTAAAAAAAAAAAAAAAGTGATTTTGATTGGATCTAACACTTTCAAAATGTCCCCCACCGATAGAGGTTCCCCTAAAGAAGTCCCTTTAAAATAAATCTTGATATGTAAAAAGTTTATGTCAAACTTATGAAATTAGAGAACTTCATCAGTAAGAACCCCACTAATAGTGTATATTTTAAAACCATTTGATTTGGTCAAAATCATATTTTTCTACACATCTAATGGCTGAATATCTACCTATGAATATCTTTTTTGGTTCCTACCTGAGAATTGCCACAAAGTTGACCAATTAACGTTTTAGTCATTTATATTTCACTTACACGATGAAAAACATAAATAACATTATGCTATAGAAAACAATTAAACGCATTTGAATAGAGATATCTATGACAAGCATGAAAAATATCTTGAGGTTACAAAAAATAATTTTGAAAAATAGAATTTTCATAAATGTATCTTTAAAGAGTAACTTTTTATAAATACGACATATGTTTATTTGTGACCTAACTTAATATGTAATATGAATGATAATATAACATAAATATTTTTAAATATGGCATAAATAAACATGATTTATAAAAGTGTGTCAAAACATGTAATTTTCTCCCAAAAAAAAAAAAAATCAGACAACCAAGTTAAAAACAAATTGTTTTGGTTTGGTTAGTCTGCTGTTTGACATGATCTTGAACACTCTTAGCTAAAAGTAGCGGATTTTGCATAATAATATTTTTATTTTCTATTTTTTATTTTTCTGCTTTGTATTTACTATTGTATCTTTTAAGAATTTTTGTTGTCGTTTGTCCGAAAACTACTGGTATTCTGATGGTTTGATTCCTATTTTTTTTTTCAACTGACTGAAAATTATTTTCTTAGCATTTTTAGTCCCTTTCTATAATATTGACGTTGAAATTTTACATTAATAGTCCAAAGGGCTAAAATATTTTTTTTCTTAAAATGCGACATTTTGATAAAACCTAGGTTCCAAACTATCACTTCTTGAAAATGTCTGAGATTGATAAACCTAAAAATTAATTTTTTTTTCTAGAGGGAACTTTATATTAGAAAAATTGCAAAAAATTCCTTCTATTGTGAGTACTTAATATCACGAATACAATTTTTTGGAAGGAAAAAAAATTATACGTTGGAAATTTTGAAATTCTTTTGAAATCCTCCCTTGCAATCGAATTCTATGACAAAATTGGGTCAATACTCCTAATGATAATAAATAAATAAATAAATAAATTGATGTGAATGTAATTTGCGAGCACTATAATTTGCATCTTGCTCTTATAATTTGTACATTTTCACAACAATAAGATTACCTTTCTTATAGTTACAATTAGTTCTTCAATTTTTCTTTGTTCTTCATTCTGTTCTTTTTTTTTTTTTATAATCCTAAAAGATGATTATCGTATTTCAGTCTTTCGAATCGATGGCTACAAGGTCGAAAATGGCGGTAACAAGAAGAAGAGATAGATTCAGCAGTCTCCCAGACTGTCTTATTCATCACATTTTCTCCTTTCTTAAAGTAGAAGACCTTTCTCGACTCATGCTTGTTTCCAAAAAATTCAGACACCTATGCTTCTTGACCCCGTTCTTGACCTTAGACGACACATCATGTCGGTTCGATGACGCAAAACGAGCTCGAATGATGAACTACATTGACAGGATTTTGTTCTTTCGCAGAGAGGTGCATGCTTACCGCTTGTACATCCGCTGGTATCTGCAGAAGGGCCTCCTTGATGACGAGTATCGCGTCATCACGTGGCTGAAAAGCGCAGCCATAAACAATGTTAAGCAGATTGTTCTTGATATCATCCTTGAGATTGGATCGGATTTTACATTGTCGCTTATTCTTCTCCGCTCTCCCTCCTTGGAGACGCTTACGATTTGTTTACATGATGCCCCTCTCAAGATTCCATCCTCTATTAGTTATTTTTCGGGGGTCATCTATATCGAGTGCTTTAGCCTGCAGTCTGCTCGAATCGACAATTCTTTTGGCACATTGATCTCGACATGCTGCAAGTTCCTCAAAAAATTACGCCTCCGTGACACAAGGGGCGCAACGAGCATTTTCATCACCAGTTCTTCTCTGGTACTTTTAGCTATCTCGACACCTTATGACCTTCTCCACCTTCTCGTGTGCGGAGAGAAGCTTCAGACCGTGGTTTTAGAATGGCGATTTAATTCTCCTGAGACGAGATTGCTGCATGTTTCTACTCCCAAGCTTGAGACTTTTCTTTGGAAAGGACATGCATCCAAATTCTCTTGTGCAGAAAATTTCAACCACTTGGTCAAAGCTGGAATTTTTCTTACGCCCTATCCTGCTTCAATTGTTGCTACTCCGAGCATGACTAATGTGTTTGGTTCCGTTGGAGGCGTCAAGTACTTAGCCCTGTTGGATGAGAATATAAAGGTAAGCAACATCACTTTTTCTTTGAACCAAATTCTTCGATATAATGCCCGTCTTCTTTTGATAAAAATGTTAAAATGCATCATTCTAGTCCTTAAATTTAGACTATTCTATCGAATTTTTATTTGAATTCTCCTTTCCCTGATGTTTTAAAAATTGAATATGTTTTGTCACACATAATCAGTTGCAAAACAACCATAAGATTAGTACTTTGACAATTGACACTGAATAAAAAATAAAAAAGAATGATACATCGCGACCGTAAGGGTTAAATTATTATTTCTTAATTAGTCTTTAGTCTAATTTCATTAACTTGTCAATTTATTAAGATCAATGGCTAAGTAATTAAAAAAAATTGAGACTAAAATGAACACTAACCATAGTGGATGAAGCATGTCAATTATATCAACTCATTTATAGTCTTCATATTGAATGCTATGAGGAAAAAAGAGCTCAAAATTTGAATTTTGTTTCACATGTTCCCTATACAGATTTTTTTGAATGATCAAAAGATGCTACAATTTTTTTTTTTTTTTTTTTTACATGTGTGAGAAATTAACTATATTTGTTGTTGGTCTTGTCTAAGCAGCATTGTCAACAGATTCGGTTCGCATCTTTGCAGAACTTACATATAGAAGTTACTGCATGTAAATACAGTGTGAATCTTGTCCGAAACATGGCAACCCTTTTCAAAGGAACACCAAACCTGCGCCGTCTTAGTATCAAGAGACAATATGTACTCCGTTTGGTTGATAATAATGCAAGTGGAGGAGTGTTCTTATACCATTAATTTCTCTCTTATTTCTGAAAGCACATTGGTCGGTGTTAGGTTTGATCATTTTTTTTTTTCTTGATTACTTGGCAAATAAACTTCTTTGCAACATGTTTTAGGAAGAGGCTGAAACCGCGGGAATCTGCGGCAGGCAAGATGGGGGCGTGCCTATGCCTTATTTGAGTCATGTGACAATGGATCTCATCACTCAAGGGAAGCAGGAATTGGAGCTGATAAAGTACTTGCTCAAGTACACCAACGGTTTGCAGATGATGACCCTCTTCTTTGCTCCTTCATTGGAACCGGAATTTTGTGGAGAGGTGGCCGGATTCGAGAAAGCTTCTTTAGATGCTCAAGTGCAATTCATCCGTTTGTAGAGCCTTTTTCTCTGTAAGCACTGTTCACAATTAAATCACCCATACTTTCTTTGTAGTAACAATTGTGGTTGCAAATATTAATCTAACGATAATTTCATTCCTAACTCTATCGTAAGGTTCAGGCCTGAAATTCCGCAACCTAAATAGTTATAATAACAAAAACTAGTACAATTTGGAGCTTTGGAGCTTTAGAAATTAATCACGAAGGAATGAATACTTGGGCTGTCTTTCTTGCAGGATGTTGATTTTCCGTAACCCCTCGTAAAGTAGAAGTAGGCGACAATCGGGCTCTTAAAGAAGGAAAGAAGAATCATAGATCAGAAGATAATCATTTATGCGCATGGGTACCGGATTTCTGACTTTGTCAAGTCAAGAGAGAGAAGACTAGGTAGAGTTTTAAGTGTTTAATTCCAGTTGAATATCTAAGGAGTTTAATCCAGTTCTCTTTAGTCTTGTCTCTTTTTTATGGATTTTGTTTGATTCGTTTTTATGGATATTTTTAATTTGGTCGAAACAGGATTTTGGAGACTTACACAGCCACAATAGGCATGCTATTTGAGGTTGTTTGGTTATTTTTTTTTTTAATTTTATTTTATTTCTTGCTTGGAAGTTTGTTTGGTTTTTTTCCCCTCTTTGCTCTGAAGGTTTGACAAGTTAAAATTAGGGAGAATCTGCGGTAGGGACCCTTTTGGTGTACAACACCCCTTAGAGGTTGCGATCAGACTGACTGTTTTGGATCTATCCCGAGATGTTTTATTGTCCCTTAGACTGAAACCTTTTCCTCTTTTTAGGATTTGAAGATCTTAGCCTTCTGCTCCTTATCAGGGAGACCCTATACTCTTCACGAAATGCTCGACTAATGCACTCACAATCCTTGGTGCATGATCTTTACCATCCATAATCATTGTGATGTCCATGCGGAACCTAATTAACAGTCTTCTTATCCGTGGGTACCAATCCAAGACAGGCATGCTAATTGATCAAACCTCTTTAACCGCATCAGTGACGGATAAACCGCATTGTCAAAAATTGTTATCCTCATCCTGCCGGGCCGTCATGGTTTCTATATTAAAGTATTTTTTCATTGAACTTCCTCAATGAAATCATACAAGGTTATTTCATCTACATTTCTTTTCCATTCAACAGACTCTTACCACTTCTTTGCTCTTTTGTGAGAGAAAAAGATATGCGTGGTACTTTCCCTTAGAATTGAGATTCATGTTCTTCAAGATCTTTTAGATACTAGTGAGGCAATCATCTGCCTCTAGTAGGTCAGTTGAACAATCAAAGTCTGGTGCCTTCATGCGTTAGAATTTTTCATAGAAGTCCTTAGTTTGAGCTGTTGGAGTTACATCGACTACCGGAGGTTCTGGAGGCGTTACGGTGGTGTCTGGTTCTAGTGAGCCAGTTGCTCATGAAGTCCTTGGATTTCTCACTCATGTCGTTGGAGACTTTCTTTCAAGTTAGTGATAAATTCACAATTCGGGGTTTAACAGTAGACCATAGTCAAAACTAGTTTCCATGGCCGGACATAAAAACTACAAAACTCTACGTTCTCATAGGAATGAGAATAGTAGTATTATTAGCATCAAGCTATCAACTTGTGGCATAAAGCATAATATAAGACATCGTATCATATCATGTATAATATTGGGTACTTCATTTCTCAAATAACAGTCCTATATGTCGGTCGTAACTGATATAATAAACCTATATCGTCAACATAGGTATATGGTCATATCTACTGTGAGTGGTCATTATCACTGAGCATGCATGACAGCCACTGTCTGGAGTGGCACCGCTAACCAATTGTACAAGTACATAATCAAAAGGGTCATCACATATATGAGTGTACTAGTCACCTACTGATATGGGGCAAAATAGGATACGCCTAGCCCTTTTACTAATTATATAGATACGTGTAAACAATGGGAAGGATATCGAGTAGTCGCTTCATCGCTACTCCAAATCTCCATTTGACATATCATTGTCCAAAGGGGCCCCTTCGGATCCTCCTCCTTTGCATGCCTTAGTTAATCTATGGAATTTTCCAAGGTTGAGAGTGGCGAGGGTAGAAGACTAACATATGAAGATCCTGGAGGTGGGATTACTCGTAACTTAGTATGCCAGAATCTCATGATATAACTCCCTATGGTCTTTCCAAGATAGAAGCTCCAAATCTAATGAAGAGCTTGATAATAATATGTCTACTAATCGCTTACAAATATCGTTGTCTACTGGTTGCTCAACATCTGCTGTCAGAAGATTGGGTTCAACCTCTAGTAGGAACTCGGCTTTTATTTAAGCATGAAATCATTGACTAGTCTATAGCTGCTACTTGGGTCTTAAGCTCAACCACTATGTTAAGGCCTCTACTCGAAGTCTTATAATGGTGGCGTATGACAGGCTCTAAAGTTCACCTCTGTGGCATGAATCTATCCCATTAGCACGATGGCCTAATGACTATCGTCGAAACGTGTAGGTAATATATCATGGCAGGCAATGCTAGCCTTTCGCTTCGTGTTTGCTCGTCATGCATCTAGGGGTAAAGTCGTCATGGACAACGATACTGGTATAGTAATAGACAATCATAATGACCTAACTATACTGTAATGCAAAACATCTCAGTAAGTCCAAACACATCTCACAAAACATTTTATAAGTTTACTAATAGTAATGCAATGCATGGTTCTATTTATGCTTTCTAATGAACATTTTATTATCATTTATAATTTGTCCTTTATTATGGGTCCAGGTGTTCTTACGGAGTGCGTATGATCATCAACACGAAGATCCTATCTTAACTTGATACTCCCCTTGGGTCGGGAAACTTACAAACCTCACTTGAATGAAGGTTGGTACAATACTTAATTATCTTTTCTTGACTTCTTTAATTTTGGGGTTTAGATTCTAAATTTCGTAATCATAGTGAACATACTTTCTGCAATGACTTAGTATTAATATGCATAACATTTACAATCATAGAGCATTCATCCATAAGGCGTATAAAAATTAATTTCTTCATGCCGTAGGTGAGGTATAAGACTTATTTGAACCTCACACTAACGCTCTACTAAATCCTTTTTTTTTTGGTTAGTTGGTTTTATGTCATGTTAATATGACACCCAACTATTAGTTCATGTCTACATTACCTTAAAAACAAGAACATTTGCATTTAATGCAACAACGCCTGTAAAAATTGTAGTTTTTTTTTTTTTTTTTTTTTTTTGATGATCAATTTCATACTAGACCCCTTCGATGGGCCAAGCCCAACATCCTCATCTTACGGCATCGAAAGGCTCGCTTAGTGGACTCAAACCATGCTTGGAGAACTATCGTGGGCTATGATTTGGTATGCCATAAGTAGTTAAATAGGCTCATTTTTTTTTTGTTCAATTCGTCTATGAGCCCCGCTTGGGGTGATTTTAAAGTTAATTGAATCAAAATAAACGGATAATTGAGGAAATAAACCCAAAAATCCTTTCTTTTGCCTTTTAAAATAGCCTAGAAACTCTATTTTTGCCCTAGCATAGCCCAAGGAGTCAAAACCCAATCCTAGAATTCATTTCCGTAGAAAAAATGTCGAGAAAAACCTAGCAACAGAGCATCGGGCATGCCTCTAGAGCACCTAACGTGCCGCCTCCAGAAGGGCTCTGTCTACGACAAGGTAACCTTCACCCAAGTTGAAAGTCCATCGTCAGAGGCGTCGCGTGCATGCCTCCGTCACTAATTCTGTTTGAAATTTTGAAGAAAACCTAATGATGTGTCAAAAATTTCAAACTTGCCAAAATTTGAGAGACCTAATGCCGGAGGGAGAAGTGTGCTTATCCACCCTTTAGAAATAGACGATCAGATTTAGTCAAGCCATCTAGGAGCATCAGGCCTAGAAGAGCCTCAGAGCAACCATAAATATATGTTGTTTTTGGCCGACTTGAAAATCAACCTCTAAAAGCACCTGACGCCAGTTGCTCTAGAGGGAAACGAAGTTATGATGTGTAGAGCATTAGGAGACCAACTCCAGAGTAAGTCACCAACATACATTATAAATACCCCTATCTTCTTGATTCAACAAGACATGATTAGAAGGACTTAAGCCCATATTTTCACACCATTTTTCATTCTTCATAGCTTTAGAAAAACATCTTCTTCTTCTAAGTTTGTGCTCTTCGGACTTAGAAGATTTTCTAAAAATTTCCATAAAACTCATGGCCTCAACTGTTGGAGATCAAGTCCCTCCTCTGTTACTTACTTTAGTCACTTCGAATCTTACAAGACTGTTGCCAAAAACACTTAGAAGCTTTACTAGAAGTCCACAATAATACTTAGGAGCTTTCGGCTTTCAAGCTTCAACCTTTGACAGTTCGAAACTAACAATGGAGGCAACCTATGTTCACCTTCGATGCACATTTTTTAGAAAATCAAAAGATTCCAGAACTTTGCATGTTAGCTCTCCTCCTGTTGATCTACAAAAATAGTCTAGCTCCAATGACAAAGACAGCTTTGCCTCTACCATACGAAGCCATTCCTTCAAGAACAATTCACTACTCCCATCGTCACCGCCTATAACTTTCCTCCAATGCTATATTTTTTGTGTTTTCTTGATTTTGGTTACAGGTATCATTTTAGTTGTTCAGCAACGAAGCGGGTCCTTGAAGCTGTCTTTTTTGGCTCAATCCGAGGTTAACCATCCCCTCCACCCACTGGAGGTCTTACCGTATAAACTCATCCATTACTATAGCCACGTCATCACCGACACTAGCAAAGCAGAGACCATGTAATGCCCCAAAAATTAATTGAGTGGTTTTAGTGTGTAAAATGGTAGGTTAGTGTGCCAAATTATAATTTGAGCCTAATCTAAATATTTTGCAATGATGTCTTAATAAATTGGACTTTTCAATTAATTTGATCATTTTGATTTGTTATTTTGAATTTTTGAAATAAAACTATTTACTAAATACCAAATACATCCCGTTTGAAAACTGTGTATCACACACAGCTTGCTCGTATTGGTTTTACTCCCCTCTAGTTAAACTCCCTCTTTCTCCTTTTCCTACACTCTTTCACGCTCTCTCTCTCTCTCTCTCATCTCATTCTCCTTGCCTCCCTTTCTCTCTCTTCTTTTCTTAAATTTTTTAATAAAAAATCAAGCCAAGCTTCGGTTTTCAGTGGATTGAAGGCTCAAGAACGTGATATAACAACCATAAACTCGATTCAAGGATTAAATCAAGGTTAGTTTTCAAAATTTTAAAACTTTTTCAATTTTTCTTGTATTTTGAAATTTGAGTTCATATAAGCTTAGAAAACCTTTAATCTAAGTTAGAGAAACATAAAATAACCAGAATCTAAGCTTAGTTTGAGGAAAAATGGATTTGAATCAAGATTTTTCATTTTTCCTCCATTTTTCTATTTCTGGATTTTATTAGATTTTTCTATATAAATCCTGTTTAAACTAGTTTAGAAATATTTTATTATGATTTCCTATTATCTATAAGTGTTTTTCATGCCTCGGAATTGAGAAAAACATGTTAAAATTGAGAATTGAGCTCGATAGGCCGAGGCTTGGGTTCTAGAAAATTCTAGAATTTCCTAGTCGGTAGGCCAGATTCATGAGTTTGGCAGACCAGATTCATACGACCGGCAACCTGAATCTAGAAAAGTTCAGTCGACTGGACCTGGTTTGTCGACGGGCCAAACTGAACTTTATGACAAATTTGTCATTTTTACTGTTTTAAACTCCGATTGAGAATTTAAACTTTATAGTATGACTTTATGAGTTAAATGGCACATTAGGACACCATGACATAGGTTAATAATGTGAAAATATCCTAAGCTAGAAATTGATGAGCTTAGTTTATATTTAAGATCGTTCGTGGTTCCGTGGAGCTAACGTATAGGGAAGCGGGACTACAGTGCTAAGTCACGATGTAGGATGTTGAGGTAGGACTTTTACCCCTTTTCTTGGTAGCCGAGTTTTAAAAGATTTTGGCCTCAAAAGGATTTTTATCAAAATGTTTTCAATGACTGATTGAAAAAGGATTTTTATCAAAATGTTTTCAATGATGGATTGAGAAAAGGGATTTTTATTAGTCATTTTCATGAACAATAGGATAAGGTGTTTTTTATAATAAACCACATAATGAATGTAAATGGTCATACTTGGTAAAATGAGATTTTTAATAATTATAGAAATATATATACATGGGCATAGTGCCATATCAGAGATCGGGTCGTGTAGAGTGCGACCTTGGGGGCAGGTCCCGAAGCCCAGCTAGGCCACTTCAATGGTGGATATTATGATTTGCCTAGAAAAAGATAAAAGGTTCTTTCTAAATAAACAGTTTTTGATAAGACTTGTTTGAATGAATTTTATTTATTTACTTAACTCTGTTTCTAATTCATCTCCTTGAAAGGCAGACTTTATATTTAAAGTATTACTATTTTTTTTTTAAATATAATCCTACTGAGCCTTTCGCTCACTTTTTACTTGTTTTCAAACCTTTTCCCCCTCTAAGTGAAATCCAGCTTAGGACCAACGGAGAGTCTACTGCCCGGACTTGCAAGCAATAGAGGACCTTGAGTAGGTTAGTAGCTGTAGTAAATCAAGACATGTATTATTTAAATTTTATTTTTCATGTTGGACTGTGACTGTAATAATTATTGTCAATACTATGTGTGTGTACACATTGTAGGCCGGTGGGACCCAACACATACCCTCCTTGCCCTCTCTATTATTTTATTTCTTTTTATTTCCTTCTTATTCGTTTTTACTATTTTTAATAATTGATCAAAAGTTTTAAATTGTATCACATTTTAATATAATTAATTAATTCCTTTAATTGAAAATTTTTAACAAAAACTCAATTAAATTAGTCTAATCATATGTCACGTCACTACCCATACTCCAAGGTGTGATAGAATGGTATCAAAGCTCAAGGTTATGAATTTTGGAAATTGTATGCACATAGGTACGATAGTAAAAAGCCTCTGATAGTCCAATTTTGTCTCTAGAATTGAGAGAGAATGGCACTTGGGTGTTATCCAGCTGTGGTTGACGTAAGTCCCACGATTAAGGAATGTATAATAGGGACATCATTTGCTGCTTTTTGACAAATGGCAACAAGGGTTGGGCCCGAAATTTCTAGGGTGAGTCACAAGCATGAGTGCCTTAAGGAGCTTAGGTGTGTGTTTACCTCGGCTTTTGATGGAAAATGAGGGTCTGCAGGTGGCTAAAAGCTGGTTGGACTTAGTAGTAAAACGCCTGGATACCCTTGGTGTACTGGTAGTTTGTCAAGTGGAATTCGTGGCTTGGAAGTTAACAGGCAGTGCTGATACCTGTAAAAGTAAGCGACATATGGAGAATGGTGCGAGCATTGACAGGGAAAGATTCAAAGAATTGTTCCATGAACGTCATTTCTGCAGGGATGCAGAGACCAAAGGATCATTGGATTCTACTGGTTGGAATAGGGTGATAAAACGATTCAGGAACACGAGGTTAAGTTTGATGAGTTAGCCAAGTTTGCTCCGTTTGCTGTGGTATTTGAACACAAAAAGTGTATCAAGTTCCAAGAAGGGCTTAAGGCATTCATTCAACAACAATTGGTGGTTTTGCGACTTCAAAATTCTAGTAAGTTAGAGTTGTCAGCTTTATCGGTAGGAGTATATCACGCTCACTACTGCGAGGATCAGGCGAGAACCTTAGGAGGACCCTAGCAGAGCAATAGGAGAGGTAGCGATTGTTAAGCTTAGGTAAAGAATTGGCATGGTAGCGTAGCAATGGAAGCAACAGATTATCCAATAGCAGATGAAGCAACCCTTGCCATTTCTATAGCAGCCGGGATGCATCAAGAAGAGCTGTCCATTAAGAAACGCTTGACAAGGATCTCAGACTGGAAAAGGTGCAAGTCGTCAACCTCAACCTTAGTCTTTATCTCCACCTCAGCAGCTTTTTCGATTTCAACTTCATCAGTTTCCTCTACAACAGTATCGACCGGTGAACCCAGGACGTGACAGTGCTAGCAGAGGAAAAGGAAGAGGCTCTAGTTCAAGTTTGCACAGTAACTTTAGGGAGTTTGGATACTTAGACCAGTGACATGATAGTCGATAGTACGGTTCCAGTTTCTTAGTCTTTAGTCTTGGTTCTCTTTGATATTAGTGCCATTCATTCTCTTGTTTCGAGTTCATTTGTATATGCCTTGAAAATTGAAATAGAGGAATTTGATGAACCTTGAGTAAATACCTCACCCTTGGAGCAGGTGTGTGTGTGTGAACCATAGGTGTAAATCTTGTGAGGTAATGATTGGGGATGGGACTTCAAAAAGTAATTTGGTTATGATCCCCATGAGTACTTATGATTGATCTTAGGAATAGACAGGTAGTCTAGGAATGTGCAACTATAGTTGTTGCACTAAATAGGTAACCCTAGGGATTGATAGGGGAACGATGATCGTTTACCAGGGTGGTAACGATCGAGTAATGGGTGAGTAACTAGCATGCTATATATCAAAATACATAAATATATATATATACACATATGTTCTCCTAGATTTAGGGGAGGAGTCTGATGTTGCAGGAAGAAATGTAGCAACATCGATGGCTAATGAGCTCGAGGATGTCTTCCTCGATGGGTTATCGTGATTAACGTCACATTGGGAGGATTAAGTTGATATCTAGTTATTCCCGAGGACCGCTTCAATTTTCGTAGCACCGTGTCATTTGGCACTAGCAAGAATGAGGGAATTAAGGAAACAGCTTTAGGAACTTACGGGTAAAGGATATATTTAGGATCGCGTAGGATACATCAGTTTCGTTTGCCAAGAAGCACAATGGTATGCTCAGGTTGCGCATTGGTTATCAGCAGCTGAATTAGGTCACCATGAAAGACGAATATCTTAGGCCCAAGATCGATGAGTTATTTGACTAGCTAGGAAGTTCCCGATATTTCTCGAGAGCAAACTTGCAATCTAGAAGCACCAGTTGCATGCCCAGAAGTTTGAGTTTGAAGCATATCATTTTGAGTAAGGCATCTCAGTAGATTCGTCTAAGATTGAGGCTACAGTATGATAGGGGTGACTAAAGATCGTGGCCGAGATTCACGCTTTTTAGGACTTGTCGAGTACTGTAGAAAAGTTTACGAAGGGTTTCCCCAAAGGTAGCGGCTCCATTGACGCAGTTGATTGGGACAAGTGATAGGCTTGAATGGGACGAGGGATGTAGATGCACATTTCAATAGTTGAGAGATTGGTTGACTATCACTTCTACATGGGCTACATTAAACAGTGACGAGTTTTATGAGATCTACATCGCTGCAGTAGGACAAAGGCTTGGACATGTGTTGATGCGGCATGGATGAGTTGTGACTTACAGATTGCAACAGTAAAAGCCTTATGAGCAAGACTTCCCTACTCATGATTTAGAGCTCGCCGTAGTGATTTACGCTTTGAGGGATCTAGAGAAGCCACTTGCTAGAGTGATATTTTAGGTATTCTTGGATCATAGGATCTCAAGGTATTTGTTCACTTAGAGATATTTGAATTTAAGGCAGCAATGGTAGGTGAAGTGTATAAGGGACTAGAATATCTCGCTACAGTGTCATCTGGGTAGGGCCATCGTGGTTGTAGACGTGCTCAGTAGGAGGTCTTGGGAGATTCGAGCATATCTGGCACTAAAGGACTAGTGAGAGATGTTACCGTGAGCAAGAATGGGCCACAGTACTATGAAGATTTCGATTAGGCATCGGCGTATTTCAGGGATTTGATTTTAGCACTTGTTTGGATGGTGAGGCAAAATTAGTGGCGAGACCAATATCTTCAGGGAGCACGGCTACAAATGCGGACCGGGGAGCAGTTTGAAGATCGGAGGTATTCTTACCGATAGATCATTTTAGTCTCAGGGAACATCTAGCAGTGTTGCAATCAAAGGAGTGATGAAAGCCTTAATGAGTGAAGCTCACAAGTTTCAGTTCGCCATTCATTCAGGAAGCACGAAGATGCATAGCGTTTTTCAGGGCAGTACTGGTGGAACAGCCTGAAGAAAGATGTTTAAGCGTACATGGCCAAGAGCGTGATTTGTCTGCAGGTGGCAGCCAAGCATCATAAGCTCGTTGGTCAGCTTTAGCATAAGGGCATGTCGTGGTAGATTTCTTCTTTGGGTTGTCAAGGACAGAGCAAGGACGTGATACGATTTGGGTTGTCGTTGGCAAGTCTACAAAATCGATGTATTTTATTCCCATTAGGTCCTGGTGGTAGCAACGAGTTTTTGGAGGAGCTCTCAAGAAGCTGTGGGCATAGACTTGGGTTCCAGTGCGACTTTTCATTCTCAGACCGATAAGTAGTTTGCTCGAGGTATTCAGATTAGAGGCACATTACATGCACGTGCATTGGATTTTGGTAGGAATTGGAAACAATATTTGCGTCTGACGGAGTTGGGTACAACAGTAACTATCAAATAGGCATCAGGATGATATCGTTTGAAGCACCATGTGGATAGCTGTGTTGATCGCTAGTGGGTCAGGTAGAACCAAAAGGTAGGATCATTTCGGGACCCGGAGAGACGCTGACCCTTAGAATTCAAAGTAAGGGATTCCATTCTCTTAAAGGCTTCACCATGTAAGTGAGTTTTGCATTTTGGTGTGCAAGGGGAAAATGCATCGACGTACATCAGGTTGTTTGAGATTCTCAACGCGTTGGAGTGATCGTTTATTGCCTTGATCTTCCTCCCAAACTCTCTCATGTTCATGTTGTATTCAGCATGTTAGTGCTTTAGAATGTTTGCTTAAGCCAAGCAAGATCGTCTCGATTCGTAATGTGTAGATTCAAGAAGACATGACCTACTAAGAGGTGCTGGCTTAGATTCTCGACTGAAAAGAGATAGATTTAAGGCACTGTGAGATTCCGTTAATGAATGTGGTGTGGTAGCACCACAGGGCTGATGAGACAACCTGGAAAATCAAGGTTGATCATATGGGAGTCATATCCGCATTTATTTTGTACTTAAGTTGGTTTTCAAATTTTGAGGACGAAATTTCTTTTTGGGTGGAGAGCTGTAACGTCCCAAAAATTAATTAAGTGGTTTTAGAGTGTAAAATGGTGGTGTGCCAAATTATAATTTGAGCCTAATCTAAATATTTTGCAATGATGTCTTAATAAATTCAACTTTTAAATTAATTTGATCATTTTAATTTGTTATTTTAAATTTTTGAAACAAAACTATTTGCTAAATACCAAATACATCCTGTTTGAAAACTGTGTATCGCACACAGCTTTTTCGTGTTAGTTTTACTCCTCTCTATTTAAACTCTATCTCTCTTCTTTTCCCTCACTCTTTCACACACACACTCTCTCTTCCTTTCTCTCTCTCTTGTCTTATTCTCCTTGCCTCCCTTTCTTTCTCTTTTTTTTTTTGTTAAATTTTTGAATCAAAAATCAAGCCAAGCTTCAGTTTTCAGTGGATTAAAGGCTCGGGAACGTGATTTAACAATCATAAACTCGATTCAAGGATTGAATCAAAGTTAGTTTTCAAAATTTTAAAACTTTTTTAATTTTTTAATTTTTTTTGTATTTTGAAATCTAAGTTCATATAAGCTTAGAAAACCTTTAATCTAAGTTAAAGAAACTTAAAGTAACTAGAATCTAAGCATAGTTTGAAGAAAAACAAATTGGAATCAAAATTTTTTATTTTTTCTCTATTTTTCTATTTTTGAATTTTATTGGATTTTCTGAGTAAATCCTGTTTAAACTAGTTTAGAAATGTTTTATTATGCTTTCCTATCATCTATGAGTGTTTTCATGCCTGGAAATTGAGAAAAACTGGTTGAAATTGAGAATTGAACTTGAGAGGCCGAGGTTCGGGTTCTGAAAAATTTTAGAATTTCTTAGTTCAGTAGGTAGAACTTCATGTTCGACAGGCCAGATTCATGAGTTCGACAAGCCGAATTCATACGACTGATAAGCCAAACCTGAAAAAGTTTGACCGACTGGACTTGGTTTGTCGACAGGCTAAACTACACAGTTCGATAGGCCAGACCAGGGGAACCGACAGGTCGACCGAACTTCATGAAAAATTTATCATTTTCACCTGTTTTTACTGTTTTAAACCCCGATTGAGAATTTAAACTTTATTGTATGATTTTGTGAACTAAATAGCACACTAGGACACCATAAGATAGGTTAGTAATATGAAATATCCTAAGCTAGAAATTGATGAGCTTAGTTTATGTTTAAGGTCGTTCATGATTCCGTGGAACTAACGTATAACGGAGCAGGACTACAATACTAAGTCACGATGCAGAATGTTGTGGTAGGACTTTTATCCTTTTTTCTTGGTAGCCAAGTTTTTAAAATATTTTGGCCTCAAAAGGATTTCTATCAAAATGTTTTCAATGACTAATTGAAAAAGGATTTTTATCAAAATGTTTTCAATGATGGATTGAGAAAAGGGATTTTTATTGGTCATTTTCATAAATAGTAGGATAAGGTGTTTTTTTATAATAAACCATATAATGAATGTAAATGTGTTTTTTTATAATAAACCATATAATGAATGTAAATGGTCATACTTGGTAAAATGAGATTTTTAATAATTATAGAAAGATATGTACATATACATATATATATATATATAGGCATGATGCCATATCAAAGATCGGCTCGTTTAGCGTACGACTTTGAGAGCAGGTCCTGAAACCCAACTGAGCCACTTCGATGGTGGATATTACAGTTTGCCTAGAAAAAGATAAAAGGTACTTTCTGAATGAATAGTTTTTTATAAGACTTGTTTGAATGAATTTTATTTATTTACTTAACTCTGTTTCTATTTCATCTCCTGGGAAGGCAAACTTTATATTTAAATTATTTACCGGTTTTTTTTTTTTTAAAGTATAGTCTTACTGAGCCTTTCGTTCACTTTTTACTTGTTTTCAAACATTTTCCCCCTCTAGGTGAAATCTAACTTAGGACCAATAGAGAGTCCACTGTCTAGACTCGCGAGCAATAGAGGACCTTGAGTAGGTTAGTAGCTGTAGTAAATCAAGGCATGTATTATTTAAATTTTAATTCTCATGTTGGACTGTGATTGTAATAATTATTGTCGATACTATGTGTATGCACATGTTGTGGGCCAATGGGACCCAACGCGTACCCTCCTTGCCGTCTCTATTATTTTATTTCTTTTGATTTCCTTCTTATCCGTTTTTACTATTTTTAATAATTGATCAAAAGTTTTAAATTGTATCGCATTTTAATATAATTAATTAATTCCTTTAATTGAAAATTTTTAACAAAAACTCAATTAAATTTGTTTAATCAACCGCCACGTCATCACCCATACTCCAGGGTGTGATAGACCAACGCGTGTACTCTCCCGACAAGTCACACCCCATGGATCTATTAGACCCCAACGTTTTTTTTAGAATAATTACAATAATTTACATCTTAGTCGTATTGTACGTAAATAAAATTTTTCTAGAATTAGTCAATACAAAGTACTATCTTCATTATTGTTAAAAACCCTTAAGAACAAGAATATTTTAGATTCAATGTAACTATGTCTGTAAAAATTGCTTTTTTTTTTTTCTAAAATTCACATCATTAGTCAATTTTAATGTTGAGACTAAAACTCAAAAAAAAAAAAAAAAAACTAAGTTCAAAATGTACTTTGTCACAAGTCAAAAATTTATGAACCAAAGTGGTGCAATGCACATAATCAAGACTAATACTCTTAAAAATCTTTCAACTGTTTTTGGTTTAACTAGTTTTAACAATCTAATTTTTCCCAAAATTATAAAGGCAACATAATCTCAAAAAAAGTGACACAAACTCTTTTTTAGCAAAAAAAAAAAAAAGGTGAAAAAAATAAATGTCATCTTTTAAGATTTTTTTTTATAAATGTAGCACATATTTATTTATGACACAACTTAACATTTACAATATATTGTAATATGATTGAAGATGCCATATATATATATATATATATATATATATATATATATATATTCCTAAATGTGTGATTAGGTGTTACTTTTAAAGGGGCATAATATATAGAGGCCATTTAAAAAATTTTTTAAAATAGGTGAAAATATTTTTATTTTAAAAAATGAGAATTTTTTTAGAATTATATTGAGAATGTTTTTAAAATTTTTACCAAAATATGCAAAAATATTTTTAAAAATTTTAAGAATGAAAACAAACTGGGCCTTAATTTTCCTAAAAGGCAACCCAATTCCCGCCATGGGAGCTGTAACCTCCATCCTCGTCTAAACTCTCCCCTACGAGGGGAAGGACCACTCAAAAGCGCTTCTTTCTGTGGCCATTGCTGGGATTAGCTTCATCTCGTTATCCAGTGATATGCAAAGTCCTTCGAATGTTGATCGTCATCTTTGTAGTTCTAGCAATACCCATTTCTCCTTTTACTGTTCCCACTGAACACCTATATATGGCTTCGTTGGTATTTTTTTTCTATTAAATTCTCAAGCCTTTTTTATTTTCTTATGCTTTTTCATTATTATATTTGCATGCCTGTTTTTGAAGTTTTGTTTTGTTTTTTTTTTTTTTTAAATAGTAGTTTTGGTGATTTATCAGCAGAAAATGAAATCATTTGGTTGCTGAGAAAATATGAGAAAAGAGTTGAAATTTTTCCTATTGTAGGAAGGAGTAAAGAACTCTCAATTCATTGATTTATAAGATTTATGCTCACCCAATATATTGTAATATGATTGAAGATGCCACATATATATATATATATATATATATTCCTAAATGTGTGATTAGGTGTTACTTTTAAAGGGGCATAACATATAGGGGCCATTTGGTATTATTTTTATAATAGGTAAAAATATTTTTGTTTTAAAAAATAAAATTTTTTTTAAAATTATATTGAAAATGTTTTTAAAATTTTTACTAAAATATACAAAAATAATTTTAAAAATTTTAAGAACAAAAATAAACTAGGCCTTAATTTTCCTAAAAAGGCAACCCAATTCCCGCCGCGGGAGTTGTAACCTCCATCCTCTTCTGACTCTCCCCTACGAGGAGAAGGAGCACTCAGAAGCGCTTCTCTCTCTCGCCGTTGCTGGGATTAGCTTCATCTCGTTACCTAGTGGTATGAAAAGTCCTCCGAATATTAACTGTCGTCTTTGTAGTACTAACAATACCCATATCTCTTTTTACTGCTCCCACTGAACACCTCTATATGGGTTGGCTGGTATTTTTTTCCTATTAAATTCTCAAGCCTTTCGATTTTCTTATGCTTTTTCATTATTATATTTGCATGCCTGATTTTGATGTTTTTTTTTTTTTTAAGTAGTAATTTTGGTGATTTATCAGCAGAAAATGAAATCATTTGGTTGCTGAGAAAATACGAAAAAAGAGTTGAAATTTTCCCTAATGCAGAAAGGAGTAAAGAACTCCCAATTCATTGATTTATAAGATTTATGCTTACCCAATATAGCTTATGGCTTAAACGCTTTTAGATATAGCATGCCAAGTATTTGGATAAAAGTCTGAAACAAACGCAAAGCTAATGCTAGAATAAAACCAAGTTCTAATATACTCGAAGCCCCCTCTAATACTTGTATGTAATATGTCTTGAAAGTAGTTTTCCTTTTTCTTTTAATTTTTTTCTCCAGGGTCATAAACTTAATAACCTAAATATTGAAATGCAAGAGCTTCTAATAACCAAAACTCCCAAGTGATCATTAGTTGACATCTTTGGTTCATTTATCATTTTTCAGGTTTCAAAACCCTTTGGAGTTGCATATTCTAAACTCAAATTGTTGACATCTTGGTTCATTTTATTTCCTAGGGAATAAATTTTTTTTGCCATGAATTCTCTTTTTTTACCTTCCTTTTCCCCCCTGAATCCATCACCCATGAGAAAGTTCACATCTTTCCATCAAATACAATCTCAAAATAGTTTCGCAGACCACCACCGTCGAAATCATCGCCTCCATTGTCCACTTTCTCTTGCTTATCCTTCAATCTCCCACAAGTCACTTTATGTTCGACGATCATCCATCGGTGAAACAATCCCTTCGAATGAGGGGGAGATACCATTGATCGACTTCGAGGAAGATTTTGTCGAAAAGGATTGGTCTTTCCTTGATTCGGTTGATATCGTTTCAAATCAAGATTACGGCCGAAAGGTTGCCCGGATTATAGCTGCTGGGCAGATAGAGGAAAGCTCAAGAGTTATGGTTTCTGCTGCTTCTGAAGGATTTGTAGATCAGTTGGTTAATTCTTCACCTTGCAATTTTTTGCTTGTTGTTCATGATTCACTATTTGTATTAGCCGGGATCAAAGAGAAACATGACACGGTTAAGTGTTGGCAAGGAGAACTGATTTATGTACCTGAAAAGTGGGGTCTTTTAGATGTTGCCTTCCTCTATTTCCTTCCTGCTTTGCCCTTTACCCTTGACCAGGTCTTTGGAGCACTTGCAAAGTGTTGTTTGCCAGGTAAATTTTTCTTCAAGAAATTCGTAAGTTGGTCAATTTCCTTTTCATTTTCCATATAACTATGCACACACTACTTGCTTAATACCAGTTCATAACCTAGATCCTGAACTTTTTCCCCCCTGAGGGGTTCTCTGTTTTTTCTTTTTTTCTTTTTTTTTCTTGCGAGTGCATGAATTTGCACTTGTATTTGGAAGTTTATACCCTTATTTATGCTGCTGTTTTTTATATGTGTTCTCATAAAAATAAATAAACCCCTTGTATAGGTGCAAGGGTGGTTATTAGCCATCCCCAAGGAAGAGAAGTGCTAGAGCAAGAGAGAAAACTGTACTCGGATGTTATAATTTCCAACTTGCCGGCGAAGCCAACTTTACAGAAAGTTGCAGCAGATCATTCTTTTGACCTGGTTGAATTTGTGGATGACCCTGGATTTTATCTTGCTCTTTTAAAGTTTCAGGGATGCTAGAGATTTAATTTATTAATTTTTGTTTACTTGTACTCAAGTTATGCAATGATCCAAAAGACTTTTTATTACTCGCATGAATGCTTACGTTTTTGTTCTCTCTTTAACAATCCTCGTACAATAACATAATTGCTCGTGTTTTGTTCACGTAAGCTCGTGCCGGCGCAAGGAGTAACGCCTACCGTCGCGCTTTCACTCGATTGTTGTTGCTCAAGCAGCATCTATCATAGAGAATCTTTACGTCCATTCTCGCACCTTATGAAACTGGAATTCATTTTATTCTCATTAAATGAGAGCGAGTTCGTAGTTTGGACGAGTTTTTACGATTGGAGAGTTTTGATCATAACTAGTTTTAAGGACTAAGCTGACAATAGAAAGGAGAATTTGTAAATGATTTGGAGATTTTACCAATTGAACTTGTTTTCAAAGACTTGTTAATCTTGACTCTGAAGGACTGTGGGTATAATGACGAAAATGCCAAAACAAATGCAACTTATCAACACAAAATGTGTTTCTTTTTTACTTGAAAGTAGAGGGCAAAGTGACATTCAAGCAACTTTTGTATAAGTAACTTGTTTTAGGAGGCCCAAAATCCCAAAAAAAAGTATTCAAGACACACTTCCTGATTCCCACATGCTAAAAGAAAAACTCATTACTGGTAAATGCTTCATCAATTAAGAAGAAAAAAAACTTGACCTCGTACAGAACTTTGGAACATTATGGCACTCTCTCAACCTTCTTTTCTCTCTACATGAGGAAAAACAATGAGACAAATTGGATAAAAACGAAATATTATTATTATTATTATTTTCCCCCCTCCCCCCAAAAGCAAGCTTATTGTGTAGTATAGACCAAATACCTCAAACTTTCATCACAAATAAGAAGACAGGGACTGAATTTCTGAACAGCCACCACGTCACACCTTCTCACAACTATATTAGAAGAAAGAAAAACTTATGCCGTTGCTTGCCGGGAACAAGTTGTATTCTTCAATAGTCGTCTCTCTCTTATTGCGAGCGGGTTCACCCTCAACGGGATCTGTTGTACATTTTGAAGAAAAATCCCCAACAATCTCTTCTTTGGAAGGCACAGGATTTGGCTTACATCCTGTTGAAAGAGCCACAGGCCCACCGAAATGGAACAAGGAAAAGCTAGTGTCACCTATATGTGATTTGCCAGAATCGTCACGTTGAACAGCTTCTCTGCTCGGCGCTGCTTGTGTTGAATGCCGTCCCACTGGATCTGTGCTATCATCAGTAGCTGCATTAGGAGCTTCCTGCACATGCGGCTTGGAAATTTGAATTTGCTCCTCTGGGTTTATTACATTGGCTTTGGCAATTGGCTGATAAAATGGAACCGGACCAGGGGTGTACAGAGGAGTAGCAAGATGCTGCATAGGACCATACTGCATACAGAAGTGCGAGTTTCCATTCATTCCATACCCGAGAGGATCAGCATACGAATATTGGTTTGGATGAGAGAAGGGAATTAACCCATTATTTGGAGCTGCTGGCCATGAAACTGGATTTTGATGATAATAACCCAATGTTGGAGGAGCCTGAAACACTGGGAAGTGTATATTTTGGTTATGCATTGGAGTAAGCATGCTTTGATGTTGAGAACCCATATTAACAGCAGATAAACCATTATCAAAAGCATGAGCAGTTTTTGTTGGTGGAGTCCCGATAATGTTACTTGCAGCCCCATTCTTTGAACCAGCAGATGTCCTGCCTCCCATTGGCTCTCCTCCGTTTGCATTCTGATTTTTCCCCATCGTGACATTATGGCACTCCGAGACATTATTTTGAACAGGATCTAAAGTTTCTTTTTCTTCAGATTGCTGGCTGGAATCTTCTGAATCTGAAGTGGAAGAGGATTCGTGGTTCCCAAGATTTGAAGAAGCAGTATTACTGTCCCCCTCCTCACTTAGACATGATGAGCAGTTATCAGAACTAGAACTGCTACCTGCAATAGGATCAGAAGTCCCATTCCTTGTGGCGTTAGCATAATTTAGTGCAGAACGGTCCACGCATACTCTGCTTTCCTCTCGTCCTTTGTTTGAGAAGAATGGTTTCTCTTCTCTCAGGTGATGTCCATCCTGGCAGCCTAAATCACTTTCAACTGACAACGTTGTAGATTCTTTCCCATTGTTATCCTCCTCATCAACTTTGCATGAATTTACGCTAAACTCACCTGAACATATACCACCAGATGATTTGACAAGGCTACTATTAGGCTCTGCACCACCCTCAACCTTGAAAGGAAATGACTTCGACGTAACATCAGAGTCCGAGTTACTTCGGACGTACTTTTTCTGTGACTCTAATGGTTCCCAAACTTTCTTGGAATGAAGATCTCTGGCAGAGGAATTTATGGAGATGAATTTGCTTTTGGGTCTTCCACAGCTATCATGCGTGTGATCTATCTGATTATATTTGTTACCGCGAAAAAATTGCTTAGACATATCCAATGCAGACTCTGACTTGCTCCCTGATTTTGTCTCCCGACCTACACTAGTTGCAGAAACATGGGGCTCAACCTTTGCCCTATATTCAGTGTTTTGGTTACAAGAATGGAAGTCGTATCTGTCACTCATTCTGCCATTGCTGGAGCAGTGAAACTTCTCGCCAAACTTAAGACCACACGGTCGACTACTTGACTTTGTGTCATTTACCCTTGATTGTCTGTTGGATAAATTGACGACCCTCTGAGTCTCAAAATTATCAACAAAACATCTTAGCTCAGATCTAGCAGCATCACCTTCTGGGACAACTGCAAATCGGCGTCTGTCAGGCCACTTCACAGACGGCTCTGGCTGAACATCTTTCCGAAGCTTTGATCTCCGCCGAGAATATTTTACTTCAACAGAAAAAGAACCATTGAAATTAATTTCTCCATCATGAAACTCAAAGGAGTTATGTGCTCGTGAGTTAATATGACCATTTGAAAGGTGATCATCTAGAGTATCAGGAGATCCGGGCCTGAATGGAACATTATCACCTGCTACACCAATTGCGTTGCTGCAGCTAATGGAATTATTTGGCTTCTCATCAACAATTATTGATGATCCTTCCTTTGGGACATCAGGAACATCAGGAGATTGCTTAGGCGCAGAAGAATTTTTATCCTTATCCTTTTCTTTTCCTTTTAACCGTTCCTTTCTTCGGAGCTTTTTCTCCCTTTCTTTTGTTCTTCTCCTCTCTTTTCGTTCTTCTTCTTCACGCTTTTCCTTCTCTTCCTCTTCAAGAAGTTTCATCTGTGAGAAATATCACAAACTCGTCAGAACTCCTCCTAAAGTAATAAACTCTCTTACACAGCAGCATGCTATGTGAAAATATCATAAGATTCAGGACCTGTTTTTCTAGTGTAATGATTTCTTTGCATGCAACATGTACTCGCTCTTCCAACAGTTTTAGTGCGAGGCAAACAAAGATGCTATGTGCATTTTGGCGGGCTGTTCCTTCTCTAAAAGCTTTTTCAACCTGGAAAAAAAAATCAGCTTTAAAATTTCTATCAGCATACGTTAAAACGTTCTAAAATACATCAGCACAAGCATGTAGTGAGTTGTCTAGTTCTGGTATGTGTACCCAACTACACTAGTAAACTGACCCTTTAGGGAAACCTGAGTGGTAAATTTTTACAGTTCACCTTAAACCCATATAATCAAAGCATCTTTCAATCAATTTAACATGGCCAATGTGTCTTTTCTTTCCCCTCATTTTGGTGAATATCACAACAACATAATCCTAAAGCTTGCTTAATAAAATTAAATAGACAAAAAAACAATATGAAAGGAAAATAAGGCATTCATTCTCCTTAAAGCCCCCAAAAGCACATTACAGAAGAGCCTTGGAATGGAATGTGTGTGCGTGCGTCCCTGAATACACATGATACAAAATTAAAAAAAGACAGTAAGACAACAGTCATCAAACTGACTACCTGTTCCTTGAAAATAACAGTTGCAGCATCTAGAAGAAACTCTCGAGCAAGTTCAGGACTCTTCGCATGTTTTTGGGGACGTGAGCACTCTCCATCTAGCTCATTTCCATCCTTGTCCATGGAATCATCATCCTGAAATATATTATACTAGAAAGTTTAAATTTCCCAAAGCACCGATAAGATAAACATCTGGCAAAATGTCTAGTGCCAAAAAGAAAGTGGAGTTGGATAGCCTTGTGAAACTTGAACTACCTCTTCTTCTTCTGCTTCTTCAGCATGCTCAAAAAACCTTCTGATGCTTTCTCCTCTTGTAATAGTTACATAGCCATCCCCAACCACAAGCCTACAATGCACGCATTGTCCACCTTTCAATGCATGAGCTTTTACAGAAAGCTCAGTGCAGCGGCCATCTACTTTCCAAGCCCTCAAGGTGATGAAGCATGCGCTTAAACCACCAAGATCCAGACCACTGACCTTAACAGTTCCATTCATGCCAACGTTTTCAAATTCAAGAATGTCAGATTTTCCCTCGCCTGTTCCAACTGCCCATTCAAAGCGATGGTACATGCCAGGAGTGTCCGCAAAAGTATGGCGCCAATCAGCATGAATTGTGTCATCAGATACCTGCAAAGCAACACAAAAAACAAAATAGCATGCGAATTATACCATATTATTGATTTATTCCAGAAGGAACTAAGTTACATTGTCTAGTTTTTAAAACATTTGTCTTCAGCAAGTTGTTAATTCAAGGATAAATCATCCATTAGGAATAAATAAATTTAAAAATATATATAAAAAACTCCTACAATAGGAATCAGAGAGAAGCAACTTTTTAAAGAGATTCGCAAAGCATACCTCATACTGAAAGGCTGTATCTGCAACACAAAACCAAGTAGTGCACCGAGGCTCTTTTCGCAAGCGCTTCAGTTCCTTCAGCTCCTTGAACTCGCGAATAACATTTCTTCTGCAATCTCTGCAAAATCTCTTGCTGTCAAACCTGTTACAAGAACTAGAATCAATACGAAAAACACAATACTTTTATATATACTTTTACAAGAAACAATACGAATCAATTAAAGGGTCAAACGTAAGAGACGTCACTAGATATAAAATTAACTTAGCAAAACCAAGAAACCTAAGGAATAAATTCTGGATAAGGGCCAGATAATAACTTCATGTTAGATACAGACTTCAAAAGTATTAAGCTTATGGCACATATCAAGCTTATGCCAAGGCAGCTAATCTTTTTTACGCTTAATATAAACTGCACATATTCATAAATGAGCACGTAGCTGTGAAGTTGCCTACTGTTCAGCAAACTGTTATTTTTGTTCAATATAATCAGGCTAAAAGAACATGGCTTTTGCAACTATTGTCGCTTACTGCTTCTATGCACATACTTCCCCTGTCTTCAAGCCCTCAATCACATAAACAAGTCAAGACTATTATTTCTTTATGCAAATCTTTGCGTTTTAATTATATTATGATGGCAAGGTCTATATCAAAGTATTGGTGCTAGTTTTTCAGTTCTATTGCTGTGACACAGGACCTAAGCAATAGATGGGATCAAGATTTGTAGTCCAGTAGGGTTCACTCCTTAAAACAGCCTAAATCTGCAGCATAAAATTTCCCAACAGAAAGAATAACTTACTACCCTATGGTCTGGTTATCTCTTCGAATAAGGACAGATATAGGAAGCCTTCATATTGATTCATTCAAGGGAACCTTCGTGGTGAATATTGCAAGTTTTTTTTTTTTTTTTTTTTCATATTCATGAGTTCTACATTCTCAACTTGTGATTAATAATTTCCGCATATTCTGCTCCTTGATTACATGACACAATCAACAAGACTGCAAAGCCAAAACCCATGTTTTTATGGAGGTGGCTGTACATTAGATAAATCCTGAACCATCTTTTTTGAGCAGTTTTAAGCTAGTTACTGGACTCTAAGGATGCCATAAGTGTCTTGCAGATAATCTCCAGTAACAGATCCAGCTTTTAGGCACTAGATGCCCTCATAAATAACACCAACCTCAAGGTCCACCTCAACGTATACAGGCCACTTCATATCAGGTCCATTATGGATATGAACGCAGATAGCCTTTGTGTTATGGGAGCCCCCTCAATGAAGAATGAAGCCAAACCACCTCTCTATACCATGTCATTAACAGCTAATCAGCCACCATTATTTTGATCTAATCTGAAGCATGCAGTTAAGTACTATCATGTATCATCATTCCCGTGCAACTGAATGCTAATCCTTTTCAGTTGAACTGCTATTTTGGGGTTGAACTCACATACTTCTTCACTCCAAAGAAAGTACAGTATCTCGCCTATCTAAAATCCAGCAAAACGTACACAAGCAAAAGTTCAGTTGGCTTATACCACACACAAGGATTCTGTTCTTTTAAAAGGCAGATTTACCAGGGCATCCACCCCAATATAAGCGTTAACATATTTTCAACAATAACCGGGTCAACCATCCATGCTTTGACTCTACCGATTGCACAGGAATTCCAAACAAAAAGGATAAATGAATAACTAAACACCTGTACATGAGCCTTTCGATAAAATCCTCTTCCTTCATCCTCAAGAGAGATTGCCGAGTTTCTTCTCCAAGTGCTGACCAAAAATCAACCAATGTGTCACATGAAAGCCTGGCAGTATGCAGTGCACATGTTTCCCTTGTCCCATGTCCTCTGCCAAAACCTGCCATTCCTTGACTTATCCAACCTCGACCTCCCCCACCGCAGGCATCAGGATAAAGTAATTCTCTTTCTCGTTCCCTCGCACGTGCACTATCAAATACCTGATTTAAACAAAAAAATCAGCAACTAAATGGAAAGTCATAACATACAGGTTTCAACATGTTTCAGACTCGTCAGAATTTACATTTTGAAGCCCCTTGAGAGACTTTGAATACAAATAGCAATCCATAAGTGTGAGGGACCCGTCACGCGATGTGGTCAGACCACCCCAAGGATGGACAGAAGGATCTTGTATATCATCTTGATGCCCATTTATGATACTCAATTCACCGTAATTTTGATAGCTCGAGGCTCCGGGTCTGTTTCGCGGAAGGTGCCCACTTGTTCCCTCTTGCTGTAAAGACTTCCCATACATAACAATCTGCAAAAACCCCTCAAGCAGCAACCCATTGCACCGAGAACAATACATGTTCTTACGTGCTTGTTCAAATAGAGTTTGCTTGTCAATTCGCAGAAGTTCTTGCCGAGCTTGTGGTGACAGTTCGTTCCAGAACTACATTATAAGAAAAAAGCACATTGTTAGCGACTGCTCACTTCATTTCATTTGTTGGAAATAAATTAAAATGAGAAATTATGCACAACATGTAAACATCGGCGCATTCTCGCTCGGAACAGAAGAACATTTTTCAATCCAATACTAACTGCAGTAAGCCAGTAACTTATTTCGAACCAACAGAAAAAGGAAGCCAAACTAAGATTAACTACATAATTACCAAATAATTCTCTCTTCCAAAGGATTGTCATCAGAAAATATACGAAATTACAAGCAACCGGCATGCCCACAAAAGTAATGGCGAAAACCACTATCATTGCAGAAATGGCAAACATTTTGGCAGTTGGTATTTTACTTATCATCTTCATTTGTAGTAAGATACCGATCTCAGTACGTGAAAATACAATTGTTAAGAAGTCTAGGACATCACAACTCACACTCAAATCAAAATGCAAGCATTAGCCAAACAACCACACGTGTATAACCTCAAAATGCAAACGCTACAAACAACTTGAACTGCAGGATCCAATCCAACCTCAAAGCTAGCTATCGCAACTTACAAGAGCCCAATGCAAGAAAAACTGATCTATACCAGTCCAACTTCGATCCTAAAAGCTCAAACATCAATAAAACGAATATGGTGATTCAACGAATCCAGTTACCTTCTGGAGGTGATTATAGCTGACATCGTCGCGGTGCTTCGACCAGAAACCATTGGCCGAAGAAGAGAGCGAGTACATCTGCGATGAGCCATGACTGAATTGGTCATTTCTCTGCGCTAAGCCAGGCATTTTATATTCAATCTCTTTCGCGATTCATTCGCCGCAGGTTCCCATATTCCTTTTCCCTCTCCTTTTACCGTCCGATACGGATCGAATCCGCCATATCTCCAATCATCGAAGCGAATTCAATACCGAAGAAGGAAATTCAAAAACCTAGAAATCGAATTAAACTGTGCGAATTAGGATCGAAAAAGCTCAGAAATGAACGTCGTTCGTGGATCCAAATGGAATCAAAATTGGAGGTGAAATCGGATTGGAATATGGAGGACAGATTGGGCGTGATTGGATGGTGAGAAAATGAATCGCAGATTTTCTAGAGAGAGAAGAAACGTGAGGGGTTTTTGGTTGAAGACGACGAGATTTGTTTGCGCAGCGTTTATATATATATTTGTTGCCAAAGGCAATCTCTGGTAATGCTACGCCCCGGTTAAAGCAAGAGATGTTAGAGAGAGAGAGAGAGAGAGGGGGGGGGGAGGGCAAGGGAGAGAATACTGTTACATTACAAAATTAACGTGGATAAAAAAAATGTTATATATAAATATATATATATATATATATCAAGAAATATATATTACAAGTGGGTGTTTGGAAGAGTGGTGGAACCACTTTTACTGTAGCATGTGAGAATTTTTTACTGTAGTAAATTTTTTATTGTATTGTAGTATGTGAGAACTTTTTATTGTTCATAACTGAGATTGTGGTGAGAACCACAATTGCCAAACAAGGGAGAGTGGAGTGAAATATATTGTTTTTTTTAAGGAAAAATATAATATTTTTAAGTACTTTGAGAATAATAATTATAGTAATATATACGTTTTATGCCTTATAATTACCTCTTGTTTTCTAGTAGTTTTTATAATATATTTAAATTAATTCAGCAAAAATATATAATAGAATATATTCAAAAATAGAAAAATTATATAGTAGTTATTATAGTAATATTTATGTTTTATGTTATAAAATTACATAGCAATTGTTTTCTAATAATTTTAATTTTGTTGTTTATAAATTTTCCAAGTTTTTTAAGATGTTTTAGCATTACTTGTAAAAATTCGCCATACGTGTGACTATCTTGTTGGGAATTACTTGTAAAAATTCGCCATACGTGTGACTATCTTGTTGGGAAAATATTTTTGAAAAATCTAATAATAAATATTTGTGCTTGTAAATAATAAATTTCATGTAATTTGGAGATTTTTTGTTTTCTTTTTGAGTGATTTTAAAATGGATTTGGTTGTTATTTACCTACCGAAATAAGATTGCTTCTTTTTTTTTTTTCAACTTTTCCCCTAAAAAAATAAGATTACTTTTTTTATTTGCTCTTTTTAATTGTTTTTTAGTTATGACGTATGGAAATATATATTTGAAGAAGCTACGACAAATGGCCTTTAGAATATAAACTCAAAAGTCAAAACGTGGATTTATAGGATTGAGGGGGAAAAAAATCCACAAAGTGTTTCATTCCATGCTAATCTTACCGCTCTGTTTTTTTTTTTTTTTTTTTTTTTTTTGGTCTTACATGTTTTGCTTTGTTTTTTTTAAAGGGTATTTTCCTCGGTTGCACTGAAAAGCACATTCTATAAATAAAAAAAAAAAATTATATGTTGTGTTTAGAATCAAAACCTTTGGCTACTATAATGTAAAACTCTTATATACTGTAGAGTACTACAGTGTAAGGCTCCTACATGCTATAGTGTTTTCAATTAAAATTGGTTTTAACCAATGCTTCCAAACATCTTGATAATCCTTAGCTAATGAAACAAAAACTAATATTGCAAATAATCTTTTTTTATTGCGCATTAAACAATTTTTTTTATCTTTATTGCTCTTAGACTTTGCTAATTTATAATGGCCACAAATATTAGTGCTAGTGTATGCATTTTTGAATGGTGGGCGATAATATTTGATTGAAAATGTTACTATGCAAATTATTGAGTTTGCTATAGCCCTACTAATATATAACGTTCTCTTTTCTTTAAAAAAAAAGTGTGTAACGTGTTCTTTTTTAAAAGAAAAAATAGTATTGTATCAAGAGGGAGATCAGCCTCTTTATTGTCTAAATAATATAATATTTGTATGACCATAAAGAAAACAAACTTTTTGGGATCTAGAAGTAAGAAATGGGTGGTGATGTCATATTTTGGACTTCTTAGATTATGTATTAATAGATGCTGCATTTGAATTTTTTTTCTTTGAGAAAGTGAACACATTTATCACTATCTCACAACCCATTTTCACCCATAGATTTACCACTCCAGTCTTGATCGAGAAAACAACAAAACAAAAAAAAAAAAAAAAAAGAGGAAAATTTGATTACATAGAATGAGGTCATTTTGGAAACAAAATCTACCAAAATGCAGTTACAAAACCAAAAAATAAAAAATAAAAAAATAAAAACAATAAGAGTTTTTTTATATTCTTTTTTCTCTTGGTTGTCAGTTAAAACCTAATGGCAACATAATTTACCAATCAATATGGGAAAAAAGGGGAGGAATAATTTGATTATATTGGATGAGGTCATTTTGGTAACTTTGTGACCAAAATTTAAAATAACGAAAACGACCTTTCATGCCTAGGGACTGGATGTAGAGAAATTCCTCTACCCTTTTGCAGGTCGCTCAGGGTAGAATTTTGGGGCCTTGTTTTGCTGTTTTCCTTTTTTACCCCTTTCTATATTTTTCATTTGAAAAAAGTTCATGAAATAACAAAATGCCGCAGACCATCAAAAGGAGCAAAGAGGGGGAAGCCACATTCTAACCGTTCAATCATGTAACGCCACGTATCCATAAGTGTCAGTTCCGGCCAGGTGGAGGGCCGCGAACGGTCTTCTTAAAATTTTGTGACTGACATGCTGTTACTCTATGCTTTTCTCTGTTTTTTGTTTTTTGTTTTATGTTTTTTTTTCTTTTTTCTTAATATATACATAGATCTGGTTTTGAGGGGTCTGAATAAATTTTTTATTCTTTTATTTATTTTTTATTAAGTAAAAAATAAATAGATTTTACACGAGATCTTGAAAGATTCTAATGTTATACATTTGGAATTTTATATGATAAAATGAAAAATACTTTCATAGAGTTGGGAAAAATGTTTTATCCATGAAACAATTTTTTTCAGCGTCAAATTTTTATCAGAGTTTTTTTCCCGAAAAGATTAGAGTTTTGTTAACTTAATATATTAGTTAATTTTACTTAATTTTAATTTGATTTGATTAGTTGATTTTTTTTTTGTGATTTATTGTTGTAAATAAATGTGAATGACGTAGACAAAACCCACACAAATAGAAGAAAAGAGGCATCTATTTTTAGGGAATAGACCAAAGAAATAAAATAAAATAAAATAACAAAAATATGAGTAAATAAAACACACCATGTTGTTAGCTGTCACTAGTGAAAGAATGGGGACATTGTGTTGTCATTTTGTTGAGACCATAACATTTTGTTGAGCTACGAATCCCGAAATAATGAAATGTCCAAAATAGTTCTGAATTCCTGCAAAATTATTAAATTGCCATTATTCCATATAAAATGGTTCTGAAGATATCCATTTATGGTATATTTTAGATTTCGGTTCAAGGATCCCTGTTACCTATCGTAGTTTTTTTTTTCCCCCTTTTTGATTTAAGGCGCAAAATAAAAACTAAAACTTAAAAAAAAAAAAAAAAGAAGAGAAAATGAAATTTGATTGCATTTATATGCTGTTGAGGGAGGCCAATTAAAATGTGCAAAACAATGTGATAATGGTAGTTTTAGTTTTAAATGCTAGTTTCTATCTTATAATATATTTGTGGAGACAATGACAGAAATCATTATAGAAAATTAAATAAAAAAATAAAGGTTAAAAGTGGATAACAAAAAAATTTTACGTGGTTATGTAATATGCTTACATCCATGTATTAGAAAATAAAAGAGAAAATTCACCAATAAAGAATATTACGAATTACGATCTATATAAATACACATTACAAAGCACAAACAAGTTAATTACTAAAATAAAATCAAAACTTTTTCCAGTATAAATATATAAAAACGAATACACTCAAAACCATTAATATAAATACTTTCTTAGTCCTTGTCCATCTAAAACAAATGTGCTAAACAACTATTCATAAAATATGGGCACATGTGTATATACATTAATGTGTTTTAAAAGTAAATTATGTTGCCAATCACGCATCTTTACTTTGGATAGAAGGAAAAAGAAAGAAAAAGCAAGTAGTGGTTTCTTTTCATTTTAAATAATATATTCACTTACAAAATTAAGAATGAATGTTTTAGGAACCTCATATAATATAGAAATGAGAAAAGTAAATAGCAATCCTCTTGTAGCGTTATTATTAAAAAAAAAAAATAGTCTTCTTGTGCCTATTAATATTGATTTTCTGTCAAAAGAATAAATGTTATATTTACTTAAATGTCTAAATTTAAATTATTATTTAATGGTTATTAGTTATATAAAAAAAATATTTAAGTACTTATATTTTATAATATCTTTATTTTAAGTAACTAAACATTAGAAAGGGAATGATAATATTTCTCATTACACAGTCAAATAGATAAATAATACTAAAAAAATAATGAATGATCATCATTACTATTATTTTCATTACTTTCCAATCCTATTAATTTTTCCATTATATTCTTTTATGACACATCCCAAATATACAATCTATAATACATCTAAAAAGAAATAACTTGTCAAGCAGGCATATATGTACAGGTTCATCCAACTTTCAGGCTTTGAGTTTCTAAATTTTGCAAGAATTTCAAGATTAGAGAGTATGCATCATACATGTGAGCTGATAAAACTCATTACCCTCATTTGGTAGCCTTTTTGTTTTAGCTTTTGTTTTTGAAAAAAATTAAAAATGAGAATATTTTGGAACATATGCTATAATGTTTTTAAAATTGTGTTTGGTTGTATAAAATGGTATATTTTTAAAAACAAATTTTTTTCTAAAAAAAATGTATTAAAATAAACAAAATCAAATATAATTTAAAAATACTAGTGATTAAAGTGTTGATAATTTTTTATTGATATTTTATTATTATTAAAAAAGCTTAAAGGAAGGGATTCCTCTTCCTCTTTCTCAACTCTGATAGGTTTCCAAGAGGAAGCTCTTGCTCTTCCTCTGCTCCAGTGGGCTGTGGACGCTGACGATGATGGACCCAACCCCCACCCTCAACGATCATCAACGATCCCAAGCCTACCCCTCTTTCTCATTCCTTCTTTCTCTCTTACTGTGTCTCACGACAACCAATGCGTAGGGTCGCAGGGCAGTGAGGGTGGTTGGGAGGAGGAGAGTGTTGAAAAGATAGTATGCAATGAAAATTTTAAAAATTTTAATCAGAGTATTTTCTAAAACACAAGTTTGACATGCTACATGTGTTAATTAACCAGATTTTACTAACTTTGTTTGCCGAAAAGCTCCCGCAATCTGTGAAGAGATGAACGTTCTAGAAGAGTCTCAATCAACTGGTCTTTTTTGCTATTCTCTATCTACGATCGGAGTGCGTATGGGTGCATGTCGTATAGCTTTTCTCAGATGACCCTCCCTCCAACCAATTAAAAAAACCCAGAACTAAGGTTCGTGATTTATGAACAATAGCTCTCAAGGGAGTTTAAAAGACTCACAGACAAAGTGCTCACTCTAGATTTCTCAACTGATCTAAATAACTTATGAGTCTCACTCCTTATTTAGAAAGGTTAGGCCCAGGAGTTAGTCCTTATTAAATAAGGCCTCAAAATTTTGAATCTAGGTCAATATCTGATAAAATCGTGTAAAAACGAGTGATCAGATTATCGTTCGATCAACAGTTTGAACTAGTAGATCAGCCTGCCGAACTTACTCCATCGATAAGTCAAACTTGAAGATCGGCATGCCAAACTTTTGATAAATGATCCCTGCGAATCTTTTATTTTTGGCTCAAGATTCTTAGGATAAAGCCTCAATTTTAATTCAAATAACCCAATAGTAGATAATCTCTAGGAAAATGAATATTCTTGATAATTCAATAAGTTTATCTTAAATTAATTTTTCACAACGTTAACTCAACTGATAAATAGACATGAATTATCTGATCGTATCAAATTTTAGCCGATCTAATAATTTAATATAAGTCATCAATTTATTAGAAAAGCACGCCGTATCGTTATAAGATTTATTGTGAGCTAGCAAAAGAGACCTAATGGACCTATATAGATCAAGCTCCTGATAATTATGAAACCCAATATCTGATATATACATTTCATAATTATCAACTCTAATGTTATTCCACTAAAAGCTTAGAGCTGCACTCTCAAACTATATAGATACGAAGTCCGAATAGCTAAGTCTATATGACATATCATAATGTGTCGTATCTATATAGGATTATCCATAATTGGCTTAAGGATAAATTCTGTCTTACCAACCTGATTATTTTTCTTTTACGTTCCATTATGTCATCATCAAAAAACTTACCATCCAAAGACAGTATACCATTCAGTTATGCCTATGTATCCAAATGGTTGAGCACTCTAGTTTTTCAATTATAGGATAACGCATATTAGAGGATATTATAGACTCCTAAAGATGAACTATGGATTCCGTATCTATGAATAATAAATCTATGCTATCAAAAGTTATGTCTCTAATGTACTGATATGTATACTATCATAAAATATGAATGTCACTCTTTGGTATATCAAAAGACATAAGTCAAGACAACAGGCCCACTATTCATCTCAGGATTAAGATATAACACATGTGATTGTCTACAATGAATTGATTTGCCGAGACATAATTATTAATCTAAATCAATTACATTTTATGTGCTGATCTAATACATCATCACCTATGATAATGTACCAATGTTTCTATTCGTGGAGTTTACCTCCAATGGCTAAGACAAACTATCTCCCATTGGGAATATAGACAGCATAACAATCTTTGCATGAATAAAGTGCCAAACTTTATTTCCTTGATTGCAGATCCTATGATTTAGACCGTCACCTATAGAATCATGTCTTCTACATAATCCGTCCATTATATGCTTGATTCTAAAAGTTTAGACTGATAGTCTCAGACTCTTGTTTGCTTATCATATATTCAATAAATATAAACGTAAAGATGATAACAATGTAGTATGTGAATAATAAATAAATCTTTATTAATAAAAATATCTCTAAAAACATATTACATTTTTACTCCATAGGGCATACATATCTAACAATCTCCCACTTGCACTAAGTGAGTAAATATGACATATCTTACATCCCTATAGCTTTCATATGCCTCTTGAAAACTCGCGCAGTTAGTGTCTTCATGAATGGATCAACAAAATTGTCCTCAGATGCGACTTTTCGCATAGCAACATGCCCAGCTTCTATGAAGTCCTTTATCACGTGATACTTCTAATCAATATGCTTACTCTTCTTGTGGAATGGTTCCTTAACATTAGCAATCGCCGCACTGTTATCACAATACATCAATACCACCTTATCCATACCAAAAACTACCTCACGATCCCCAAGGAACTTATGGAGCCACATTGCTTCTTTCGAAGCATCACTAGCTGCCACATACTCGGCCTTCATCGTTGAATCTGAAGTGTAATTTTGCTTGACACTTCTCCAATAATGGCACCGCTGCCCAAAGTAAACACAAAACTAGTAATCGATCTTCTCAAATCTATATAGGATTAGAGGTCTTAAATCCTCACCCGAATACACAAGCATATACCCTCGAGTCCTTTTTAGGTACTTGAAAATATGCTTGATCACAACCCAATAGTTCGATCCTGGATCCAACTGAAATTGACTTCCTATCCCAACCGCATAACTAATATCCGGTCGTGTGCAAAGCATGGCATACATGAGACTACACACTGTAGAAGCATTAGGCACTTTCTTCATATATTCTTTTTCTTCATGAGACTTTTGAGAGTCTTTTGTAGAAAAAGTAATTCCAAACCTAAATGGTTGCTCACTTTTTTGGAATCCTACAATGCATACCTTTTGAGAATTTTATCTATGTAACCTGCTTGGGATAAAGCTATCATTATGTTCTTCCTATCTTGAAAAATCTAGATACTGAGAACAAAATTAGTTTCACCCAAGTCTTTCATGTCAAACTGCTTGGTCAACCATAATTTGACTAATGACAACACCCTAACGTCGTTGCCAATTTGCAGAATGTCATCTACATAGAGCAGTAGAAAAACCACATTCGCATCCTTAATATGTTTGTAAACACATGGTTTGTCCACATTTTGTGCACACCCATAAGTTTTGATTACTTGATCAAATCTTATATTTCAAGAACAAGAAGCCTGCTTAAGTCCATATATTGATTTTAACAGCTTACAAGCCTTATCCTTCTGACCCTTAGCCTTGAACTTGTCTGGTTGTTCTATATAAATGGACTCATTAAGATAGACATTCAAAAAGGCAGTCTTAACATCCATTTTTCAAATCTCGTAGTCAAGAGTGGCAGCTATGGACAAGAGAATATAGACAGACTTAAGTATGGCTACAGGCGAAAAGGTTTCTTCATAATCAATTCCCCCATTTTGCTTGTTTCCCTTAGCTACCAGTCTAACCTTATAGGTTTTGACTTTTCCATCTACTCATCTCTTCTTCCTATAGATCCACTTACACCTTACGGGTTTTACCCTTTCGGGAAGATCTATAAGCTCCCATACCCGATTAGTCTATATAGACTTCATCTCTATGTTCATGGCCTCTGTTTAGAGTTTCAAATCAACATCCTCCATAGCCTCTTCATAAATGTAAGGAACCCTGTCATGTTCAATCGGTTCAGCCAAGAAGGCCTCACTATTTAATATATACCTCTTAGGTTAATGCCCGATCCTTCCACTACACTGAAGCCCCCTTAGGTTGTTGTCTAGGTTTGGTTGGTTTTTCTACACTGATTCGAACGATTTCATTTGGAACCCCTCGAGTGATCGAATCAATCACCAATTCCTCGAGCATCACTTTGCTACTAGGCTTAAAGTTGTCCATGTACCTTTCCTCGAGGAAAGTCGCATTAGTTGAAACCACGACTTTATTTTCCTTTGGGGTTATAAAAATAGCCTCCTTTAGTCCCTTTTAGATATCCTACAAATACACAAACTTCTAAACATGCTTCCAACTTTTTCACTTTCTTAAATAGGACATGAGCTGGACATCCCTATATACAAATATGGTTTAAGGATGTCTTCTTTCCTGTCCACAACTCGTGAAGAGTTTTAGTAATCGATTTTGAAGGCACATTGTTCAAAAGATAACGTGTGGTTTATACTGTATATCCCCAAAAGGATAAAAGTAATGATGAATAACTCAACATAGACTTGACCATATCCAACAAAGTCCTATTTCTTCTCTCAGCTATGCCATTTTGCTATAGAGTGCCCGCCGTAGTCAAATAGGATTGGATCCCATTCTCTAAAGTGTCCCAAGAACTCATCAAAAAGGTATTCACCACCTCGATCGGATTGAAGTGCCTTTATGGGTCTACCTAATTGCTTTTCCACTTCAGCTTAAAACTTCCTGAACTTGACATAAGTTTTGCTTTTGTGGTGCATTAGGTACACATACCCATACCTTGAGTAATCATCAATAAAAATGATGAAATACTTATACCCTCCTTGTGCTCGTATGCTCATAGGTCCACAAACATTGTTGTGCATAAGTTCTAGAACCCCTTCGGCCCTATTGGCTTTAGACCCAAATGGTCTCTTGGTCATTTTACCCTCTAAACAAGATTCAAATTGTGGTATAGATTCCACTTTTAAATGACTTAAAGGTCCATCCCTTACCAATCTTTGAATCCTGTTTAGGTTAACATGACCTAGTCACAAATGCCAAAGATAAGTCTTATTAGAGTGAGAAGTTTTAAGTCTTTTAGAGTTATTATCATTAACCTCAATGTTTAAGAGTAAGTCCATCTTAGGTTTGATAAAATATAGATTATTTTGCATCCATCCATAATAGATAAAAGATTTATTTTTACTAATCACTACATTATTATTAAAAGAAACTACATAATAGTCTTTAAATAAACAAGCTACAGAAATTAAATTCCTTTTAAGTTTAGGAATATAAAAAAAATCTTGCAAAAATAAATTCCTATAATTATCAAAGTAAAGATGAATGTCTCCCACTACTTCAACCAACACTAAGGATCCATCGTCCATCCGAAGCGTAAAGTTTTCATGTAGCAGACTTCTCATTTTTTTGAACCCTTCCTTTGGAAAAGAAGTCCTTGCAATTCTTCTTGATGTGCCTGACCTTCCTGTAAAAAAAGCACTTGAGCTTCTTTGGTCTCTTCTTTTTCTTTTTCTTATTCTTGCCGTTCGTAGGAATAGAAGACTTCCTGTTCTTGGCCCATTGCTTATTTACATTCCCTAGGTTAGGATTAGAACCAAAAGCAGCCGCCAAGTTGGCCTCGCCATCCTTAAGAGTTTCCCTGATTAGAAGTTCAAACTCCTATAACTGCTTCATCAGCTCAGTCAAGGTCATATCCCATCTATTGCTTAAATTAAATGTAGCTTTAAACGAAATAAACTCCTTAGACAAAGTCTCAAAGACCGTAGTTATCTGAGTTTCAGAATCAATGTCAGTTCCATTGGTTTGAGCCTCAACGAGGTAACCCATGAGCAACATCATATGCTCCTTTACAGATATCCCCGGCCTTTGTTTCTAGTTTAAGAGTTTTTGAAATGCCCTTTGCCGTTTTGTTAGGGCCTAACCTCCAAACATGTCTTCAAGATTATCCAAGATCTACTTCGTAGTCTCATAATCAACCTGCAGCACATTATTTATGCTGGCCATAACATAATAATGGGCCTGATCATTAGCATCTTTTCAGTGATCATATGCTTGGATTTGCTCATTAATAGAATCTCCCATAGGCTCGAGAGGACATGGAGTTGTCGGCACAAATTTTAGTTTCTCAAAGTATAGGACAATGTTCAGGTTCAGTTTTCAATCATTATATTTCTCATCAGTTAATTGGTTTTTGTTAAGTATCAAAGATAAAACGTTTTTAGACATTTTTAATCTACAATAAGATTCATATATTAAACATAAGCAAACATACTATAATAATTTAGTAAGATAATACAATCATGTAAATTATATACAAATGTGGTTGTGTGTCAAAACCTTGAAAATATCACAACCTTACAACGATAATTTCAAACTTAGAATTCAACAAGCTGCCTAGGGGAGACTTGCCAAATTCAATTAGGAACATGGATCCCCTTCTGATTAATATATGACATCCATGACCCATATGATCTAGCATATATAAATAATCGTTTCTTTGGCCATCAATTTTATTAACAGAGGTCTTACAGGAGGTTAATAATAAAATTAACATGATTATATAACCATCATTTCAACATTTTATCCATGATTTATGATCTTCACCTAGGGGTGTGCAAGGATAAATCATGCTAAAATACCTTATCCTCTAAAAGATCCAACCTAGAACATGATAAAGCCCTTTCTTAGGGGTCGGAACTACCATGTACTACCTATGAACCAACGGTGGAGGCTGTAGGTCCTCTCTTCGAAAACCTTCTCCCACTTAATCTTTTGAAATCAAGGTTTTATTTTAAGAACATGCATGAATAATTTTTAATGAGTGGCATTCTCTATTCTATATGACATGTTATCAACATACATGGCAAATCATATTATAATGTAGACAAGCAAAGCAATCATGCAAAGCTACAAGCAAAATAATAATAAATAGCCGTAATATTATGGTCCCACCCTAGAGATAAGAAATAAAGATTACAAGAGATAAATCAAAACATATTATTGATTTTTCAACCTAGAATCTTCATATTGTATCCTTCTTCATGTATAATCCATATTCAAGTCTTCAATCCTGCACATATCAAAAACTTCATATTTTTTATTATATTCATATTTAATGTTTCTCAGAATTGTCCCAAAAATAAAATCAAAACTACAGTGAAAAACACACCTTTTTTGAAAATCCATAACTCTTTGTCGGTATGCCACTGTATATAATCAGTTTGCCGGTCATGACCCTTCGGCCTACCGAACACTACAATTCGGCCTGCCGGTCATGACCTTTCGGCCTACCGCTAGAGCTGTCAAAATTATGCCCCACGGATAGCCTGCCAAACCCAAGGTTCAGCTTGCCAGTCTACGACCATTAGGTTCGGCCTGCCGATCGAGCTAAATTCACGTTTTCCAAAAAATACACCTCTTATGTAGTTTTTCAATCTTATTTTCAACAATTCAAAAACATAAATTTAGAAACTCAGGAAATACCTGTGGAACGCTATTATCCATCTTCTAGATCCATCTTCTCTGAATAATTATTTAATTACATAATTCTTACAAATTTAAAATAAATAATAATTCCTAGATGGAGATGATAGTCTGCCATCTAATTACATGAAAAACCTAGATTTACATTCTAACATCTAAGGAACTATAACCAGCATAAATTAATTAATTAATAAATAATCAAATAATAATTTAATCAACCATAATTAATTAATGAACATTCACTATATAATCCATGACAACATGAATATATAGAAACCCTAGAGTGCCAACTCTCTAAAAAATTAAATTTAAGTATAGGAGAGATCAAGATAACATAATTTATACATATATCATGATCAGAAAGTCATGAATTCAAGTAAAAACTAGGCTCTGATACCAATTATTGGACAAATAGTACGCAGCAAAATTTTAAAAATTTTAATCAAAATATTTTCTAAAACATAAGTTTAACACGATATATACATTAATTAACTAAATCTTACTAACCTTGTTTGTCGAAAAGCTCCCGCAATCTGTGAAAAGAAGAATGTTCCTGAAGAGCCTCAACCAACTAGTCTTCTTTGCTATTCTCTATCCAATATTCGAGTGTGTGTAAGCGCACGTCGTGTAGCTCTTCCTAGATGACTCTCCTTCCAACCAATTAAGAAAACCCAAAACTAAGGTTCGTGATTTGTGAATAATAGCTCTCAAGGGAGTTTCAAAGACTCACAGAGAAAGTGCTCACTATAGATTTCTTAATTGATCTAAAAAAACTTAAGAGTCTTACTCCCTATTCATAGAGGTTGGGCTTAGGGGTTAGTCCTTATCAAATAAGGCCTAAAAATTCGAATCTAGATCTATATATGATAAAATCGCATAAAAACGCATGATTAGATTATTCTACTCGAGATTCTTAAGATAAAACCTCAGTTTTAATTCAAATAACCCAATAGAAAAGTTATCTAATTAAAACAACAATATCTAGATAATCTCTAGGAAAATAAATATTCCTAATAATTCAACAAGTTTATCTTGAATTAATTTTTCACAAAATTAACTCAACTGATAAACAGACATGAATTATCTGATACTATCGAATTTCAGTCAATCTAATAATTTAACATAAGTCATCAATTTATTAGAAAAGCACGTTGTATCATTATAAGATTTATTATGAGCTAGCAAAGGGGCTCTGATGGATCTATATAGTTCAAGCTTCCGATAATTGTGAAACCCAATATCCTAAATATACATTTATAATTATCAACTCTAACACTATATCACTAAAAGCTTAGAGCTGCACTCTCGAACTATATAGAATTACGAAGCCCAAATAGCTAAGTCTCTATGACATATTATAATGTGTCGTATCCCAATAAGATTATCCATAATCGACTTAAGAATAAATTCTATCTTACCTTCCTAATTATTTTTCTCTTACGTTCCATTATCTCACTATCAGAAAACTTACTATCCAAAGACAGTGTACTGTTCAGTTACACTTATGTATTCAAATAGTTGAGCACTCTAGTTTTTCAATTACAAGATAATGCATATAAGAGGATATCATTGACTCTTAAAGAAGAGCTATGGATTCCCTATCTATGAGTAACAAGTCTACGCTATCAAGAGTCATGTCTCCAACGTACCAATATGTGTACCATCATAAAATATGGATGTCACCCTTTGGTATATCAAAAGACATAAGTTAAGACAACGAGCCTACTATTCATCTCCAGATTAAGATACAACATATATGATTGTCTACAGTGAATTGATTTGTCGAGACAAAATTATTAATTTAAATCAATTACACTTTATGTCTCGATCTAATACATCATCTCCTATGACAATGTACCAATGTTCCTATTGGTGAAGTCCACCTCCAATGGTCAAGACAAACTATCTCCCATTAGGGATATAGACAACATAATAATCTTTACATGAATAAGCATAACAATCTTTACATGAATAAACATAACAATCTTTACATGAATAAAGCATCCAACTTTATTCCTTTGATTGTGAATCTTATGATTTATACCGTCATCTATAGAATTATGTTTTCCACATAATCTATCCATCATATGCCTAATTCTAAAGGCTTAGACCGACAGTCTCAGACTTTTGTTTGCTTATTATACATTCAACAAATATGAATGTAAAGAGGACAACAATTTGGTATATGAATGATAAATAAATTCTTTATTGACAAAAATGTCTCCAAAAACATATTACTTTTTTACTCCTTAGCGCATACATGTCTAACAGATCGGTGAGGTCGTTGGGTTGGTGGTCTCACCAACGAGGGGTGGTCATGGGGATGGTGAGGGTTTGTGGGTCTAAGGCGCACAGCGAAGGAGACGGCGCCGCATTTGGGGTTGTTTGGATAGCATGGTCAAGGGTGGCCTAGGACAGCATGGTCGCAAGTCACTGAATTCGTCGATGGTGGGCTAAGCTGGGGGTCATTGTTGCCAATGAAGGCTAGGTTTGATGGGGGTCACTCAGAGGGTGGCAACTCATCAGTGATGGTTGGTCTTTTTGAACAGAATGTTCGATGGAGGGAGTTAGATAGGAGAGAGCAATCAAGGGCGTGACAAAGAGTGAGGTAACTAAATAAAAATAACATCTTTTCTTTGTTTTCAAATCTAAGCAAATTTTGGGAATTTTGAAAACAATTTTCATTTTCGTTTCCCATAAAATTTTAACCAAATAGTGTTTTAGAACATCCTCATTTTTTGTGTTTTTGAAAATGGGAAAAACATTTCAAAAACAATACCAAACGCCCCCATCATATCCAGTGATTAGATCCTAACCCAACTTTAAGATTCTTACTTTAGTAATAGGCTATGGGGTACTAAATTTGTAATTCGGTGGGATGTTTGCGAGTGATACTAATGATCCTTTTTTTTTTTTTTTTGAAACAAAATACATGTGTGTGGTTAAAGGGGAAAAAAAAACCGTTTAGTAATTATATTCATGTTAAACTTTTTCTGAAATAACTCAATTGATTTATCCGATGCCAAAAAAAAAAATGAGGGAAATATTGGATTTAAGAATACCAATAAAAGTTAATAGAAGGTTTAGAAAAATGATAAGTACATGTCAAAATTTGTATGAAACAAAGATTTTACATAAATAAAACATTATAAATTCTATACCAACACATCCTGTCCTTTTTTTCCTCCTTTCTCTCTCTCATCTCACTCGTTTCTCTCTCTTCTCTCTCTATTACTCTCGGACCTTTCTCCCTCTCCTATCTCCCTATCTCTCCCTTCTCTCTCTCCTTTCTCCCTCACGTAGCAGATCTGGTGGCCATGACGGCGTCAGAGGAGTAGCAGTCGCATGGATCATGAGGATCATCATGGACTCCTAAACGTTGGCATAGATGTTGCTACTGTCCAGGCCTCATGGTCGTCTCTTTTCTCTAGCGACAGCTCCAACGATGCAGTGAGAATCTCATGAGGTCTTCATTACGTAGTTTTTTGCATTGTCAATCTGAAGCAAATAGAGACGATGGCACTAGGGATGGACGATAGGCAGAGAGAGGAGATCGACTTCAACATCTGGCGGCACCAGCTAGGGAAGGTCGGAGTAGTATAAGACAGAGAGAGAGAGATGAGGAAGAGAGAAAGGGAAAAAGGAAAGATATGGAACCAAAGAATGGAGAGAAGTGGGAGGCGGAGAGAGAGAAAAAAAAAAACAGATTTGTGAAGGTAATTTTAATCTACACAATTATCTAATTTGTACAACTGCCCTTAATTTTGACATTAACTGTATTTGCATGTATTTATGACATTTGCTAATAAAAGTTAAAAAAAATATATGGCATTTCTTACTTCTTAAAAAAATGGCACGGCACCCGCAAGCACACACCTTCATTTGATTTAAGGGAAATTTAGGAAATGTTCTTAAATTTATCTCATTTTTAGCTTAATTTTAAAAGAAAAAAGTATCATGGATATAAAGTATTAAAAGAGGAACGTAAATCTTCAGCAAATCTTCTGTAGATCTCTCTCGGTTTTTTTTCCCTTTTCTTTTCTAATATTTTGTTTATTTATTGTAGCTTGGAATTGTGTTGTGATTTATGAGGGCCTATAAATGTACTGAACACTCACCGGAAAAAATTACGTTACATGGTAAGTTTACAACTATATAAACAAAATAAGACAAATTTTTCAATGAGTTGTATGTCTATGCTACAAAATTTATAATAATTATTTCAGTTATTTCATTTTTGCAATTTTTTGAAAGGTCATTCTGCTATTTTTAAAAACAGTGCTAGTAAATATTCTCCTACATCTCTAACTCATCCTCTATAATACCATTTTTGTAATTTTTTTTAATTTTACAATTTCTACAAAAAAAAAATTTGAAACATATAACTTTCAATAAATGCAAAGACATTACTGTTTCTAAGTATTTTAGGTTAAAGTTAAGTAAATATGTATTATCTAAGGGTATTTTGGCTTTTTTAGCTAGAAAAAACAATATGGTTCAACAGAGAAAAAATAATAGAATACAATAGTGACAGTAAAAAAATAATACACCTCTTAGTTTACTCTTTAAGTTGTTGTAAAAAAATAATACACCTCCTAATTTACTCTCTAAGTTGTTCTCCAATTTGTAGAACAAAAGGCCACTAACCATTTTTAGCCTGGCGTGTTTGTATAAGCCATCGCCATTCTATATGAAAAACTAGAGAAAATTAAGTAATATACCACAACTTTTTTACGTTTTCATATTTATACCACAAATTTTTTTGGCTTGAAATTGTATTACATTTTGTAGACATTTGACTAATTCATTATTGTGACACAAATAAAAACTTTAATATTTATGGCGTAAAATCGAAGGTGAGAGTTTTCTTTTTTTTTTTTTTATGAACTAATAATTAATCACTTTTTAAACTTTATTCACGTGGGATTACACCTTGGCTTTGACGCATAAAACTTGACCATATCATGCTGACATAATATGGTGGGACTAGGCTTTGATAAATAAACCTGACCATGTCCTGCTGATATTTGTTCGTTTGGCATTTTAATTTTAACTCAATAGTTCTAACTACAAATGATATAAAACTCTCAACATCTATAGTAAAAAACAAAAGTTGTTATAGTGTAAAGCTCTCACATATTATAATTTTTAAACTTAAAGCTTCAGTTATAATTAAAATACCAAACGACTTAATGGGCTTATAGGCCATTTGAGGACCCATTTCAACTAAAAGTTTGAATTAAAATTGGTTAAAAATTTAAATTTTATAAGAGAAAACTGAACCCACTTTGGCACTTAGGGCTAGGGGAAAAACAAAAAATAAATAACAAAAAAACTATTATGCCAAACATGCAATGTTGTAACTTGTCTCTGGTCTAGTGACCGATGGGATACTATGTTGTCAATTTGTTAAAACCATAAGATGTTATGGAACATTGAATAAGACATAGAAAATGTCAAAAATAGTTCTGCATTTTATTCAATATTATAAAATTGCATTATCTCATATGGAATGCTTCTAGATACATCCACATATGGCGTATCCGATTTTGGTTTAAAAATCCCTGTTATCTTTTTTTATTTTTCATTTTACCTCAAAATTCTTATATGCTATAATATTTTTAGTTGTAACTATAAGTTCCAATGCACTTTTCAAACGTCCTTATAATATGTTTGTAGAGATAATGACAGAGATTATATAGTCCTTGTCAACCTAAAAAAAATGGTATATGTATGTTTATCAGTAGTAAAATGCAGCTAATATGCAAGAAATATGCAATGTATGATCTATCTCAAGAGAAATGACGCATTAAGTAGGCATATAAGTGCAGGATCATCCAAGGTCTAAGGCTTTGAGCTTTCAAGTTTGTAAGATTAGAAAGAATGCATCATACATATGTGAGCTGATCAAAACTCGATTGACAATTCATATTCAGCGATTAGAAGAACAAGGTCTACAACTCCGCTTTTAGATCCCTGCTAGTTAATAGATTGAGGGGCATTAAATTTGTTATTTGGTGGGATGGGAGCCGATGACACTAATAAACTTCTATTTTGCATCAAAGTAAGTGTGCGTGATTAAAAAAAAATCATGTAGTGAATACATACATATAGAATTTTCCTGAAACAACTCCATTATTTATCCAAAGCGGAAAAAACAACACACACACACACACACACACCTTCATTTGCTTTTATGTGTAATTTAAGGAATATGTCCCCTTTAATTGACTTCTTTAGTTTCGTCCTCTTCTTAAAATTACGATCTTTTTTTTATTTCAATAATGAGCGAGTTTTACTCATGAATTATGTATCATTCAAGCTTAATGTATACATAATTCATGCTTAATGTTTTGTTAGTTTTCGAGGGTTTTTGTAAATTTTGCATGTGTTCTTTCTGTTTTGTTTACAGGAGAGTTCAACTTTGAAGTAAGAATGGTTTAAAACAGCATAGAGATGCTAAAAAGAACTTTTGAACATTTTGCTGGAGCAAACAAAAAGCACCTAGGCACAACAAATATACGTTGTAGCGCTTAAGAAGTATTTGCTTAGGCGCTGCAGAGATGGGTTATAGTGCTTAGGCACTGATTACATACCATTGCAGCTCTACTTCATGCATAATGACGTGTTTTAAGCCTGAAACACACCAAAACTTAACCTTCTTTGTCTTCATGCCTCTCAACCTATAAATACTTGACAAAAACCAATTAACCAGAGAGAATTATAATAATTGGAAACGAAACCTAAATATCGTCCTCTCTTTTGAGAAACTAAAATTTATGCTTACAACCCCTTGTTCTCCCGAGCCTACGGGAGATTCCACCAACGATCATATCCAAACATATGATTGTTGAAAAGATGCTAATGATCAGGCCTGTTGCTATATTATGGCCAACATGAACAACGTGTTGCAGGCTCAACATGAAAATTTTGAGACTGCTAAGCAGATCTTGAATAATCTGGAAGACATGTTTAGAGGCTAGGCCTTAACTAAGCAGCAAAGGGCACTTTCGAAACTCTTAAACTGTAAATAAAAACCGGGGACATCTGTAAAAGAGCACATGATGTTGGTCATGGGTTACCTCGCTAAGGCACAAACCAATGGAGCAGACATCGATGCTAAAACTCATATGACTATGGTTTTTGAGACTCTGTCTAAGGAGTTTATTTTATTTAGAGCTACTTTTAATTTAAGCAATAGACAAGATATGACCTTAACAAGATTGATGAAATAGTTATAGGAGTTCGAACTGCTAATCAAGGAATCTCCTGCAGGTGGTGAGGCCAATTTAGCAGCTGCTTCTGGTTCCAATCCCAACCCTAGAAATGGAAAGAAACAATGACATGAAGTCTTCTGTTCCTTTTAACAACAAGAGCAAGAAGAAGAAGAAGAAGACAAACCCAAAAAAGCTTAAGTGCTTCTTCTACGGGAAGGTTGAGCACATTGAGAAGAATTGCAAAAAATTCCTTTCCAAAGAAGGTAGGTGTGATCTTTTGTATTTAGAAACTTGTTTGGTTGAGGAATCCAATGACGTTTGGGTTATAGATTCTGGTGCAACTAATCATATTTGTGTTTCTCTGCAGGGGTTCAAAGAAACGAGAAGTTTGCTCTCTGAAGGCTTCACGCTTCTGATGGGTGATGGATCCTTAGCCTTAGCTGAAGCAGAGGAGATGTCCATCTTTATTTTGATAATTATAAGAATTCAATTATACGAGATTGTTTTTATGTTCCTAAATTTAAAAGGAATTTAATTTTTGTAGCTTGTTTATTTAAAGACTCCTATTTGGTTTCTTTCAATAATAAAGTGGTGATTCGTAAAAATAAATCTTTTACCTGTTCTGGATGGATGCAAAATAATCTATATTTTATCAAACCTAAGATGGACTTACTGCTTAATACTGAGATAAATGATAATAACTCTAAAAAAGTCAAAACTTCTCACTCAAATATAACTTATCTTTGGCATTTGCACCTTGGTCATATAAACGTGAATAGGATTCAAAAGTTGGTAAGGGATGGACTTTTAAGTCACTTAAAGGTGGAATCTATATCTCAATGTGAATCTTGTTTGGAGAGTAAAATGACTAAAAGTCCATTCGGGTCTAAGGGCAATAGGGCCGAAAGGGTTCTAGAACTTGTGCATAGTAATGTTTGTGAACCGATGAACATCCAGGCATGAGGAGGGTATGAATACTTTGTCACTTTTATTGACGATTACTTAAGGCATGGGTATGTGTACCTAATGCACCACAAAAGCGAAACTTGTGATAAGTTCAGGGAGTTTCAGGCTAAAATGGAAAAGCAATTGGGTAGACCATAAAAGCACTTCTATCCGATCAAGGTGGAGAATGACTTTCTGATGAGTTCTTAGGATACTTATTAGAGAATGGGATTTTATCCCATTTGACTCCGTTGGGTACTCTGTAGCAGAATGGCATAGCGAAGAGAAGAAATAGGACTTTATTGGACATAGTCAGGTCCATGATGAGTTATTCATCATTGCCTTTGTCCTTTTGGGGATATGCACTACAAATCACATGTTATCTTTTAAACATTGTACCTTCAAAATCAGTCCCTAAAACTTCTCACGAGCTGTGGATGGGCAAGAAGACATCCTTAAACCATATTCGCATATGGGGATGTCCAGCTCATATCCTGTTTAAGGATGCAAATAAGTTGAAAGTAAGTTTGAAAGTTTGCATGTTTGTAGGATATCTAAAAGGGACTAAAGGGTATAACCCAAAGGAAAATAAAGTCGTAGTTTCAACTCATGCAACTTTCCTTGAGGAAAGTTACATGGATGACTTTAACCCTTGAAGCAAAGTGGTGCTTGAGGAGTTAAGGAGTGATCCAATCACTCTGGGGGTTCTGGTAGAAACCACTCCAATTGATGTATAAAAACCAAACGAACCTGAACAACAACCTAAGGGGCTTAGGCGTAGTGGAAGAATCAGGCATCAACCCAAAAGGTTTATATTCAATGGTGAGGCCTCTTAGCTGAACTGGATGAACATGATAGGGATCCTTATACGTACGCAGAGGCTATGGAGGATGTTGACTCAAAACTCTAGACAAAGGTCATGAACACAGAGATGAAGTCCATGGAGACTAATCGGATCTGGGAGCCTATGGATCTTCCCAAAAGAGGAAAACCCATAGGGTGTAAATGGATTTGCAAAACGAAAAGAGGAGTGGATGGAAAGGTCAAAACCTTTAAGGCTAGACTAGTAGCTAAGGTTTACATACAAAAGGAAGGAATCAATTACAAGAAAACCTTTTCGCCTGTAACCATGCTTAAGTCCATCCGAATTCTCTTATCTATTGCTACTGCTCTCGATTATGAGATTTAGTAGATGGATGTCAAGACGGCTTTTTTACATGGCTATCTTGATGAGTCCATTTATATGGAACAACCAAATAGGTTCAAGGTCATGGGTTAGGAGGGTAAGGTTTGTAAGCTGCTAAAGTCAATATATGGACTTAAGCAAGCTTCCCGTTCTTGGAATATAAGATTTGATCAAGTGATCAAGACTTATGGTTCTCACAAAATGTGGAGGAACCATATGTGTACAAACACACTAAAGATTAGAAGGTAGTTTTTCTACTGCTTTATGTAGATGATATTTTGCTAATTGGCAATGACGTTAGGGCATTATCATCAGTCAAATTATGGTTGACCAAGTAGTTTGATATGAAAGCCTTGTGTGAAGCTAATTTTGTTCTCAGTATCCAAATTTTTTGGGATAGGAAGAACAAAATGATAGTTTTGTCACAAGCCGGCTACATAGATAAAATTCTCAAGAGGTTTGCAATGTAGGATTCTAAGAAAGGTGGGCAACCATCTAGGTCTGAAATTACTCTTTTGAAGAAAGACTCTCCAAAGTCTGAGAAAGAAAGAGAATACATGAAGAAGGTGCCTTATGCCTAAACAGTGGGTAGTCTCATGTATGCCATGCTTTACATACGACTGGATATTTATTATGCGGTCGGGATTATAAGTTAGTTTTAGGCAGATTCGAGGCCAAACCACTGGGTTGTAGTAAAGCATATTTTCAAGTACATGATAAGGACTCGATGGTATATGTCTGTATATTTGGGTGAGGACTTAACTCTTCTAGGATATACTGATTCGGATTTCCAATCCTGTCTAGATTCTAGGAGATTGAATTCGGGTTTTATGTTTACTCTAGGCAGCGGTGCCATCAATTGGAGAAGTGTGAAGCAAGATTACACTTTGGATTCAACAATAGAGGCCAAGTATGTGGCAGCAAGTGATGCTTTAAAAGAAGCAGTGTGGCTCTGCAAGTTTCTTGGGGATCTTGAGGTAGTTTCTGGTATGGATAAGGCGGTATCGCTATACTGTGATAACAGTGCAGCAATAGCTAATGCTAAGGAACTAAGATTTCACAAGAAGAGTAAGCATATTGATCGGAAGTATCACGTGATAAAAGACTTTGTTGAGGGCGGACATGTCATAGTGTGCAAAATTACGTTAGAGGACAATTTAGCTTATCCATTCACGAAGGCACTTATTGGGAGAGTCTTCGAGAGGCATGTGGAAGCTATGGGAATGCGAGATTTGTCATATTTACTCACTTAGTGCAAGTGAGAGATTGTTAGACGCGTATGCACTAAGGAGTAAAAATGTAATATGTTTTTGGAGACATTTTTATCAACAAAGAATTTATTTATTATTTAAATACCAAATCTTGTCCTCTTTACGTTCATATTTGTTGAATGTATGTTAAGCAAATAATAGTCTGAGACTGTTAGTCTAAACGTTTAAGAATTGAGCATATGATGGACAGATTATACGGAAGACACAATTCTTAAGGTGACGGTCTAAATCATAAGATCCACAGTCAAGGAAATAAAGTGGGTACTTTATTCATGTAAAGATTGTTATGTTGTCTATATCCTTGTTGGGAGATAGTTTGTCTTGGCCATCGGAGGTGGACTCCGCAAATAGAAACATTGACACATTATCATAGGTGACGATGTGTTGGATCGGAACATAAAGTGAATTGATTGAGATTAATAATTCTGTCTTGGCAAATCGATTAACTTTAGACAATCATTTATATTATATCTTAATCTTGAGATGAATAGTGGGTCCGTTGTCTTGACTTATGTCTTTTGATGTACTAAAGGGGTCCACGTTTTATAGTAGTACGCATGCCGATACGTTGGAGGCACGATTCTTGATAGCATAAACCTGTTATTTATAGATATAGAATCTATAGCTCCTCTTGAGGAGTTGTGATATCCTTTTATATGCGTTATCCTATAATTAGAAAACTGAAGCACTCAACCATTTGGATACATAAGTGTAACCGAATGGTATACTATCTTTGGATGATAAGTTTTCTGATGGTGAAATAATAGAACGTAAGATAAAAATAATCGGAAAGGTAAGACAGAACTTGTCCTTAAGCCGATTATTGATAATCCTATAGGAATATGATACATTATGATATATCATGGAGACTTCACTATACATGCTTCATAATACTATATAGTTCAAGAGTGCAGCTCTAAGTTTTTAGTGGAGTAGCGTTAAAGTTGATAATTATGAAATGTATATCTGGAATATTATGAAATGTATATCTAAAATATTGAGTTTCATAATTATCAGCAGCTTGAACTATATAGATTCATTTGGTCCCCTTTGCTAGCTCATAAAAATCTTGTAACGATACAACATGTTTTTTCAATAATTGGTGACTTATGTCAGATTTATCAGATTGGTTGAAATTCGATAAAATCAGATCATTCATGTTTTTTTATTGATTGAATTAATTTTATGATAAAATTAATTCAAGATAAACTTGTTGAATTATCGGAATCAGATAATTCATGTTTTTTATCAGTTAGATTAATTATGAATTAATTCAAGATAAACTTGTTGAATTATCAGGAGTATTTATTTTCCTATAGATTATCTATATATGATTGTTTTAATCATATCACTTCTCGATTGGGTTATTTGCATTAAAACTAAAGCTCTATTTTAAGAATCTCGAGTGAGAAATAAAAATTCACAGGGATCTTTTATCGGAGGTTCGACACGTCGATCTTCCAATTCGACCTGCTGACCAAACGATAAAAAGATCACGTGTTTTCACGCAGATTTTATAAGATATTGATTCTGATTCGAATTTTTGAGACCTTATCTGATAGCAACTGACTCCTAGGCCCAACCTCTATAAAAGGGGAGTGAGTTTCTTTATTATTTAGATCAGTTGAGAAATCTAGAGTGAGACTCTGAAACTCTCTAGAGAGCTATTTTTCACAAATCATGAATCATAGCTTTGGGTATTTCTCTACTAATTGAAAGGAGAGTCACCTAGTGAAAAAGCTGAACGACGTGAGCCCACACTCACTCCGATCATGGATACAGACTAGCAAAGACCAGTTGGTTGAGGCTCTTTTGGAAATGTTACTTCTCTTCACGGACTGCAAAAGTTCTTCAGCATTCAAAAGTTAGTAAGATCTGACTAATTTATGCATACAGTGTATCAAACTTGTGTTTTTAAAAAAACTTTAATATAAAAAATTTTAAAATTTTGTGGCGTACTATTTTTCCAACATATGCATAGACTATCGGATGCCAAATGAAGCTATTCATAAGGACCACTTTTCTTTATCTTTTATTGATTAAATGTTGGATAGGCTTGTAAATCATGCTTCTTGGATGGCTATTCCGGTTACAATCAAATAGCCATTAGCTTCGGAGGATCAAGAAAAAACTACTTTTACACGCCCTTATAGGACGTTCTCTTTTCGAAGGATGCCGTTCAGATTATGCAATGCCCCCGTAACTTTTCAATGTTACATGATGACCGTTTTCTAAACCATGTGGAGAGAATTCTCAAGGTATATATGGATGACTTTTTTGTGTTTAGGAATTCTTTCGTTCACTGTTTGGAAAATCTAAAACTGGTGTTGTAACGTTGTGAGGAGACTAATTTAGTTCTCAATTGGGAGCAGTGCCATTTTATGGTAACCGAGAGCATTGTTTTAGGACATAAGATATCAAATAAGGGTATTGAGGTGGATACAACAATAATCGAAGTCATTGTGAAGCTTCTACCTTCTAAATCTGTCGTCTATAAGAAGCTTTCTTAGGCATGCGGCCTCTATAAGCGATTTATTAAAGATTTTGCCAAGATTTCGATGTCTCTTTTGATTTTCTAGTGAAGGATGTGCCTTTTGATTTTAATGAAGAGTGTTTGAAGGCATTCAACATCCTAAAGGAGAAGCTTACTTTGGCACCCATCATTGCTATACCGGATTGGAGCTTACCGTTTGAAATTATGTGCGATATGAGTGATTACACCCATGGGAGCCGTTCTAGGGTAAAGAAAGAACAACATGCTATATGTGATTCATTATGTGAATCGCACCCTTAATGATGCTCAAGAAAACTATGCAGTAACTGAAAAAGAGCTTCTAGCCATTGTTTATGCCTTCGACAAGTTCCAGAATTATTTGGTGGGATCAAAGGTGATTGTGTATATAGATCATGCAGCCATCAAGTACTTGTTCTCTAAAAAAAGATTCTAAGCCAAGACCCACCCATTGGATTCTATTGCTTCAAGAATTCGACTCACGTCTAGAGCACGGAGATGATGAAGTTGTAGAAGAAGTCTCCATTAATGAGATATTTCCTGATGAGACAATCTATGCTATTCAAGCTAAAGTCGCTCCATGGTATGCTGACTATGCTAATTGCCGTGCTAAAAATATTGTGCCTGTAGATTTATCATACCAACAACGCAAGAAGTTTCTCTCGTATGTTAAGCACTATTATTGGGAAGATCATTTCCTTTATAAGTTGTGCCCTGACTAGATTATTAGGCGTTGTGTGCTAAAGGAGGAGATGGAGAGCATTTTGAGATATTGCCATTCCTAGGAATGTGGTGGTCATTTGAGAGGCTATAAAACTGCCGCGAAAGTACTTCAATGCAGATTCTTTGGCCATCATCATTCAAGGATGCTCATGCATTTGTAGTAGCTTGTGATTGTTGTCAAAGGACCGAAAATATTTCTAGAAGACATGAGATTCCTTTAAACAACATCCTTGAAGTTGAATTGTTTGATGTTTAGGGTATTGATTTTATGGGTCCCTTTCCTCTATCTTACTCTAATCTCTACATTTTGCACCGTTGATTATATTTCTAAATGGGTGGAAGCCATTACCTTGCTAACTAATGATGCGAAAGAAGGGATGAGTTTCTTGAAGAAAAATGTGTTCACTAGTTAGGCACTCCCAGAGCTATAATCAATGATGAAGGCAAATATTTTTGCAACTGGTTGCTTGATAGGTTGCTTACTAAGTACGGAGTTACTCACAAGGTGGCGATAGGTTATCTTCTGCAAACAAGTGGCCAAGTTAAAGTCTCCAACTGGGAAGTTGAGAGGATATTAGAAAAGACAGTGAGTACAAAATAGAAGGATTGGCCCAAAAGACTTGACGACTCACTTTGGGCATATAGAATGGCCTACAAGACTCCTCTAGGTATGTCTCCTTACCAATTGGCCTTTGGGAAGTCTTGTCACCTTACCTGTAGAATTGGAGCATCAAGCTTATTGGGCAGTCAAAGCTTTGAATCTTGACGAGTCTATAGAGGGTGAAAAGTGACTATTTCAACTTAATGAGCTTGATGAGTTCTAAACTCTGGTATATGAAAGCTCACGCATTTACAAAAAGAGGACAGAGCTATGATATGACAAACATATTCTAAGGCGCGAGTTTCATCCAGGCCAAAAGGTGTTACTCTTTAATTCTCGCCTTCGGTTATTTCCAGGCAAGTTGAAGTCAAGGTGGACAGAATCAGTCACAGTCACTCAAGTGTTTCTTCATGGTGCGGTAGAACTCGAACATAATGAGCAAGGAAAATTTAAAGTAAATGGGCAACGGTTGAAGCATTACATGGAGGGGCATTTTGACAAACAAGAAACGCACATCATTCTCCGGGATCTGTAAAAGAGAAACACCAAAGTCAGGTTGAGGAGATTAAACCAAGCACTTTTTAGAAAGTCACCCAAGCTTTCTAAACTTTTTCTCTTTTATTTTACTTTTATTATTATTAGATTTTTTTATTCTTTTATTTCACTTTGATTCTTGTTAATTCAATTTTGATTTGGTTTAATTTATGTGTTTTCATTTGTTTTAGAGGCTTTAAAATAAAGTTTGGGGGTTGCTCAATGGAATAGCCATGGAAGCCGCAGTCAAAATGGCATGAAAGCTCGAAATTGGTAGAACGGTTCGCACTCAGGCGCCTAACAAGAGCGCTTAGGAACTTACGAGTTGAGAAAACGTCACATTTGAGGCAAAACAGGTGGCACTTAGGCGAGCGCCTAAGCATTGTTTAAAAAAGGGCAGTATACAGCGTCGTAGCTTAGTGATACAAAACGCCGCAGCGCTTCTTCGAAAAGAGACGCCGATCAGGGCTCGGTGCTACTAGTGCCGCGCTGCGTCGAAAAAAATAAAAAATAAAACAAGGGTATTCTAAACACCCGAACACCGTCTCCTCACTTCTCACAAGAACCTTACTTTGCCATTGCACCCCACAACGGACCCCAACCCCAATTTTTTTTTTCTTTTTTTTAAAACAAGAAACAATTCTACTCTAATCCAATACATTTTGTCTTCATCAATCTTTAAGAATTTCTCAAAAGCACTTAAGGATTTCTCTTGGTTTTCAACAAAGGGTTTTCATCGTTTCCTTCTGAAATTATATGTGATTTGTATGAAATTATGATGACATTGGTGAATGACTAGTGATTTGAGCAATTATGGGCAGTTTTGATGAAGCGTTGATGTTAGGTTGTAGAGAATTATTCTTATGCGCATAAAGTGTTTGTAAAAATTCCTGCGAGAATTTGGGTGTGGCTTAGACTGTTGATACGGGTCAAGCTTTGTTTCTTGAAGAGTAGAGTTTTAACAGGGGTTGGGTCACATTGGAAGTCTTAATTGAGTTGAAGGAAGAGTGTTTCCTCGGACTTCTGTTGTGGTCCTCCGTTTTAGAGGAAGTGTACTTACAAGTTCAAATGCTTCCAAAGCGACCATGACCCTCAACTCCGGGTTCTTCGTCTTCTACTCGGCATGATCCTAAAAAATTTACAAGTATGCACGCCATGGAGATGTACAACCAGTCGGTGGTGCACAAGACATGTGAACGGGAAAGAAGATTTAATGACCCAAGGGAATATATAGATGCAATTACCGCGCAGAGTACCCTGCAGTGATTCCAGTTGTCCGAGGAGTTTATGCCAACACTAAAGAGCATCAAGACAAAAAGTTTTTTGTTCAAAGTAGGTTTGTTTAATCGTACCACCCTCAACAAATATTATAAACTGCCCAACATAGACAATGATGGTTACACTCAATACCTTGACTAGATCGCCGACTGAAATTGTTCGGGTAGTTTTAGTCATTTTACATAAAATGTTAACAAAATTAGGGTGAGCGAGTGTTCGAGATAAAATATTTTGGTCAAGAGGGTGTTTTTGTAATTTAAGCGAAATACAGGGAATGTAAGCGCAATTCTCCTCATGCTTTTAAAAAGGCCTAGTAGCTAGTTAATGAACACTTAGTTAACAACCACATGTGCTTGTCTTATATTACCACATAACAGAATAACAAGTTTGTTATATTGAGACTAAACTGATTTTGCAACCTTGGTTGCTTTCTACAAGTACAGTTCCAGAACTCCATATCTACTAATGTTAAAACGTTATTCAGAGCAGAATCAGAATAATCACAATCGTCTGTTAAACTTGCTTGCAAGAATGTTTTGAATTAGCTTA